>JANHGB010041704.1:0-20852 GCA_026283785.1 Coracopsis vasa
ATAACAGTTTTCTACAAGCGTTTTAAGTTTAGTCTGCAAGGGCCCCAGCTCCACAATGGTGCCAGTGGCATTGCTCACCACCTGGCCAAAGTGGTGACTCTTGTCCTCCCTGCCCAGGGAGTTCAAGTGTTGCAATCATCCCTAAGCATCTTCCACCACACAGCTGTGGTAGAAGGGGGGCACCTCGTGGCCCTCAAGCTCTTCCATGCAGGGGACTGTCCACTGGCATGCCCTGGGGGAAATAGAAGTTCTACTTCTGCTAGGCCCCCTCAATGCTGTTGTGCAACATATGCTGGAAGTCCTGGTCCAAAGAGGTTCCTGCAAGCAGTGGTCATCTTACCTGGCCTCCACTCCATCTTTTATCCCTGGTGCCGCTCTCCAGTGAGCATATACAGCAGTGACTCCCTGCCAAGGACAGAAAGACCATCAAGCCACCCTTTGCACACTCAGTTTAGTAGGCACTGCATACCCCTTAATGTGTGTGTCCTAAATACTTTAGGTCCTACTACAGGAAATCTTGGCTCATTTTGAAATAAATCCATCCTGGTCTCCAGTCCAGAATGAGAATTCCCATCTATGGGTCTTATTGATAGAAGGCTGGAGAAGGGTGAAAAGCCCTTACCTCTTTTGTGCCTCCTTATTTCAGTGTACAGTTGAGTAAGGGTTTGGCCTAGGGGACTAGAGACACATGAGAAAGCGGACAACGTCCCTTGGGGCAGTGCAGCAAAAAACAGAAAGCACAGAAGTGGTACCTGGGGAAAACAAGTATCCCTTAAACAAGGAAGGGGCCTGAAAAGGAAGACTTCCAAGGCAGCAAAGGCTGAGGGCAACCGGTAAAACAGAAGACATGCTCAATTTTACAGTGGAGGTGGTATCTCCTGACTACTCTTATCAGCATTTGTTTTGCAGTGCCAGCCAAGTTGGAAACTAAAGATGATCAGAGTAATTCCCTGATTCTTGACTGACATTTTAATTCACTTTTCTTGAAGCAATTGCCTAAGAAATAGTCCCAGTCACAGACGTAAACACTGTCTTTCCTACAATGGCAAATCCCATGCAAACACAAGTAGGTGGATATTCCCACTCGGTAGGCTGGTATGGGGACAGAAGAGATGGGGTGTGCACCCTCCTCTGGCAAGTAAGGTGGGGACATAGCAAGACAGGGAAGAGATAGCAGGCATTTTGCAGATATCATAGGCCAGAAGGGCATAAATGTACCATTCACCTACTAACTCCTGAACAAGGCCTTTAATTTCTGGAAGAGCTTAAAAGTACATCTTAGAGGTCATTCAATTCTTTCTCTTTCTTGATTCACAAAACTCAGCCCCTCTCACAAGCTGTTATGTGTTGCAGTAAACAGGCTAAAAAGAAACCTCAGAGCGACATTAGCAAAGAGCCACATTGTGGATTTGTTGTGCTACTGAATTTGGAAGGGCAGAAAGAGTTTGGGGACTGAGCTGAGATAGGTCAACTTGTGATTTGTCTACAGACCATGCAGACATAACAGCAGAGGAGCTCCTGCAGCACCTCAAGCTCTGGGCTTCTTCAACATCCCAAAGGGTGCTTCAGCCATAGCAGACACAAAACCAGATGCGACTAGCATAATCACTCCCCACATACTATCTTTGCAAGGTTCTGTCTAATCCACCTGAACTCTGAGCATCCCAAGGACCTACTCTGGGAATGTCACTTGGTGGCTTCAGTACCGAGAGCGTGTCAGCAGTGGATCAGTGTTACCACTTAGATGGTTCTGCATGTAGTCTGCCACAGAAAGCTCACACACTGAGGGATGTGGCTACCTCCTCCTAGGTGGAAGCCGAGTGCCAGTTCTGCTGCTGATAACACATCTGAGCAGCGGAAGTCCAAAGAGATGGACTGGCTCCTGCATCCATGTACAATCTTATTCCTTGCCCTTAGCACTCCGAACTAGTGTCCTGCAAATGCATGGCCCACAGCCACAGGAAATTAAACCAGAGTGTGCCAAGTTTGGGTTGCCCTTCTGGTGCATGGATTGATTTCCTCCTCTGGAGCCTGATGTCTTCCATGGAGCTCCAGGACAGGAAACAGGGTAGCTCGTCTGGAGCACCATCTGGGGCTGATCACTAGGTCTGAATGGGACAACAATGTCTCCTGGGCCCAAGCCAGGTTTCACTGATGGTGCTGCACTGAGATGCGTGGTTATACCACCTCATTCAGTGTGAGCCTTCAGCATTCAGCTGCAATGGGCTTAAGGCTGGCAGGTGCCCACCAGAAGCTCCTCAATCCCTGCAGGGCCTAGGGAAAGTGGAAAAACACTTTTCCTGATGAAAAGCAGACAAGAGCACAACAACAAGGATAATCCTCTAGGTGGCATCCAGAATCCCCAAACTCCACACAGAGTTTTTCCAGGGGTGTGCACAGCCTTGCCCTTTGCCATCAGGATACTTGGAGGTGCTGGCTGCCACCATACCTAATAACCACACTTCCACAGCTCCTTCATCTGGTGCCAAGCTCCTGGCAGTTTAAACCGAGTTCATTTAAAGGCAATTGGCTCTTAGGAGAAGGCAAATGTCTAAGGAAAGGATATGCAGTGTTTTGCAGGAATACTCCTCTGTGTTAGAAACTTTCCTCATACATATTAGGAACTGTTTGGTATCAGTGAGTCAGGATTAGGAAACAAGAAGGTATTTGTCAAACAACTTTCCTAATAGCACATTTTAATATCACAAAGAAATGAAATAGGAAATACTCTGCCTTGCTCTGTTAATGATTATGGCTATTCCAGACCAGCCTGTGAATCCAGTGCCTTAAGACTGTGTAATTCCAGGTGTTTCAAAGGGAGATAAAAAGCCCACAGAGAGGGTAATTATAGAATAACCTTTCCCTATGCAAAGTTTCCTCCTAATGTGCTTAGTTACATCATGAATCATAAATGCTTCCAACTCTTCTAAACTTTCATTGTGTATATATACTGCCTGTTATCATTTCCATTATTCATGGTCGCATCCTGGCCCTGCAGAAGTCAGTGCAAGTTCACCGCAGCAGAACCAGGATGCGGCTCCTCGCTTTTGTCAGGACTCTTTCCAGGTCTTGGCTCCGAAGCTGCACCGTCACTATTCCCACAGCTCAGTCTGAGTTGTGTGGGTGTGTTAAAACACCCGTTAAATGAGATGGAAATGTTTCTGAAATGCAAAAACATCACTGGTAAGGTACATCCCTTTTTAACCCACAATTTCTACTCCACCTAAGAAGTCACAAGCTGTGAGCCCCGCTCCATCCAACCCATACCTATCCATACATGCACCCTTACTGAGCCAAGATGCAGGACAAATGCTGAGGGCTGGAACTATGTAATAACAGTGGCCACTTCTGTTTTCTCTCTGACTCTGTGCTAGCTTGAATGAGTTGGAAACGGATGCTGACTTCCTAGGCAGTTCAATGCTTGCTCCTTGCATCGAACTTCAGAGCATCAGAGGAAAGTTACCTCACATTTCTGAACTTCCTATTTATGCACACGTTAAAGAAACAGATTGACAACAAGCAAGGGAATTAATGCTGTGGATATTTAATTTCCATTCTTTCAGTGAAGGTCTGCTTCCTAAATAATTTTGATACTGAATGTTGCTAGCTATAAACCTTATTTTCAGACACATCTCAGCTATGGCTGAAAAAGGGGTCTCCATTTTTCAGGTAATGATATACAGACAGAGCGGGCAGGGCTTTTGTTGCAACTGGGGAACTCCATCTCTGGATGTTCCATTTCTGAATTTGAAAGGCCTGCTTGTTTCTATTCTTCTGGGTTTCTACACTGAGGTTCAAGAGCATGAAAAGAGTGAAAAACTGGAGAAAGGCTATGTTTTTTTTAGTTTATTTACAAACCAGTCAGAAAAATCTGATTAATGATCAGAAAGGTGAAGATTTCAGCTGAGAGAAGGATGAAAATACTAATTCTATGAGAACATGACTGTTAAATTCAGGCAGCAAGGCCCTTTTCCCCATCTTCCTCCACCTCAACTATAAGATTCACACTGTACTTTCATATTCCACCTCTGAGCATTGCAAAGTGTTTTTTGATTGTCCTTCATCTTTTAAGCCTTGTGTTTTAGGCTCTTTTTTTCTTGAGATTGCTTCTTTGTCAATTCACATGCTGTGAAACCATGTGGTTTTGCTGGTGACATTTGTTTTTATTGTAGTCTAGGTAATTTCCTATGGAATTAGCAATTCCACTTACGTGAGGGCTCAGTTTGTTCCACAGAAAATGGAACTCTTTGGAAACAAAATTTCATTTTTTATCACTGGATTTTTTTTCTGGGGGAGAAGCTCAAATTAATAATGCAGTTTCTGTCATAGCTGGGTGGAATCACGTGCCTTATCTAGGCACGTGGGTATGTTTGTGCCAAATGCTGTGAATCATCTTTTTAGCCATTTTCAGTCATGATCTGAGCTTTTAAACGATTACAAAGGCAATTAATGTTTAACCATCACCTCATCCTCAAGGTTCTGCTTTTTGATTTGCAGTGTGCTTTTCACAGAAGATAACTCCGCAAAGGATTATCCTCTGAGTTACGTTTGCCATCCATTCTGAATGTCTGAGATCACTTGCGCTTTGATGTTTCTTGCTCTCAACTCGATACACAGCTACTGCCTTACAGTTCACTGACAGCAGGAGAGGACAACAGGATGATGGAAAGGCTTGCAGCAGAAAGAAGGCTGTACGAATGTGTCTCTCTTCCAGCCGTGTTCTGGTTGCATTCTCCATATCCTGTATTCCTGGACATCGTGTGACCAAAATAATGAAGAATAATGAAGGACAATGGTGGGCTTGGTGAGAAAAGGTTGTTAAATTTAGGGAAGTGGGATAAATGTGAAGAGTGACAGCTACCTTATTATTATATCAGTTCTGGACTCAGTGCAAAGCTAGGGGCTTCTATTTTCTGTAACTTGTAGCCTTTATGAAGTGTCAGTGAACCAAAAGACAAATTGCCGCAAGATGACAGTGCTCTCTGACAGTGTGTGCCTTGAAAGGCATTACTAAGTTCCTATTTTCAATTAACTGTATTAGTGAAAAGATAAATGGATGCAGAAGAATCCCTGCTCCATTTTCTATTCACCTGTTCACTGGAGATTCATTTTCAAATAGGCTTAGGGTTATCGACCATAACATAAAACCCAGACATAAACACAAGAAAAATGAAAGGCTAGACAATCTTTCACACTCCATTTATCCCCTTACACTGCATTTAAAGTTCAGTCACAGAAACTAGACTCTGTAAGATTTTGAGGGCATAGGAAAACCTTTTTTTCCTTCTCTGTCCCAGAAAACAAGTACTCCTTTAGTTTTCATATCTGCAATGGCCCTCATCTACGGAAAACAAAACTAGTTTTACTTTCTGAGGAGTGAGAAAAATGTTCTGTGTAATTTAGTTAGCATATACAAAATATAGCTATGTAATATTTTTTAGCAAGAATACCCCATATCAGGGATGTAACAGTTACATGGCCTTTTGCCTGTTGATACTTCCCTCAGCAGGGAGAACAAGAACAAATACTGGAAAAGAAAGCATATGTCTAAAACAAAGAGGAAGGTTACTGCTATAAATATTAAAAGTACTTATGCAGATGTAGCATAGATGCTAGTGCAGGGAAAGCCAATGCGGAATGGAGGAAAGGGAAAATGGTCTGTTGTATGACGAGACAGTAAATGCAAAACCATTTTCCATTTTTCTCCCTCCAAGGAGGAAGAACAGGATGGTTACTTTGGGCATTCTTTGTGAAGAGAAGTGGCGCTCCCATGTAGGGATGTCACAGGTGTAAGCAGGAGATAGAAACAGCACTCCTGAGGCTTTGCTTTTCTTCTTTTCCTGTTTGGACAGCAGGCACTGACCTAGATCTAGGCACTACCTCTTGGGTGCACTGTGTAAAGGATTGTGCAACATCTTAGCCATTGTCAGACCCAAAAGCAGGCACATCAGGAATATATATGGTACCCAAGGAAGCCTTGGCATTGGCATGACCTGCTGCTCTTCAAAGCTGGTGGATGCTGAGCCACGTGCTTAAAAGTGATTAGGGGAGAACTGCCAGACAAACAGCCTGACCACTTAGGCCTTGTTTCCTCAGGAGACATCCAAATTTTTCCAGACAAGCTGTGACTGCACCATCCCTGGCAATGTTCAAGGCCAGGCTGGATGGGGCTTTGAGCAACCTCGTCTAGTGGAAGGTGTCCCTGCCCATGGTAGGGGGTTAGAGCTGGATGAGCTTTAAGGTCCCTTCCAACCCCAACCATTTTGTGGTTCCAAATTTGACTGTATTTTTTCCCCCTTTTTTTCCTATCTCACAAAGCTGGTAGGAGCCTGAAGGACATGGGAAGACCAAAAGGTTTCAGTCATTTTTTCTCAGAGGGACACCAGTGTAACCAATGCTCTGTAAGTGTCAGAAGTGATAAACCTGCTTCTTAACGACTGGAGTACTTTGCCCACTCTCTTGCCCAGTGAGCTGAGACACGTGACCTGTGCTGAGGCTCAAACTATACATGCCTTGCCTGACCAGCTGGATGCCACCAGACTAGGGTACATGACTGAGCTCTGTTTGTCTTCTGCACTGGCACATTAATTTGGGTGCACTTCCTTTACTCAGCTGCCAGTTTCCACAAGAGTTGTGAAAAAAACCATTTTCTTTGATATTTCTTCCTTTCTGCAAAATGAGCCAACAGATTAAGAAGCTGCCAGGAAAGGTTTGAGAGCAGGGTGGATGAGGACAAATCTCATTCACTTTAGAGAGCAGACAAAAATGGCAGCTGGTAAAGAATGGAACAAATGCAGCATGTTATGGCTGTTATCTGCTCCCCATGCCTCCTTTTTCTGATTCATCCTGTATATATGTATATATGGGCATGAAGCCATGAAAAATAGGATGTAAGTTAGAGCATCTCGGTGTCTCTAGTAATCATCCAGGAGGCCTGTGAGATCTGAGGAGCACAAGGTGGTAAAGGTCTCACTACTGGGGACACATATGATCATGGTTATCCTTGATCTTCTGCTGCTTACTCTCACAAACTGATGTATGAACTAGTTATCACTTGGTCCTGGTCACCTTTAGTCTGTAGGCATCAGTTTGCTTCCTAGCTTGGCTAGGAAGCAGGGGCCAGATTGCATGCTCTGAGAAGGTGCTCTGCATGGTTTGGAGGATCACCTGCCAAAGGCCATTTCTGATTGGACTGTGAATGGAAGTGCGTGAACTTTGGTGCCATCCATGCAACATGGTTTTTCAGCCCTACATCAGTGGGCTTTGTACCCTCAAACACATATACATGCTTTCATGGCATGCTCGGATGCGCAATACTTCCTACTTTGAACTGAGAAATAAATAAATCAGACCTTAAGAGTAGCATACACATTTGGCTCAATGGGCCAAAAGCTACATTGCGGGAATGTAGGCAGCGTGTGCTGCTTAGCCTCACAGTCAGAGAATGGTCCCTGACCCTGTTTCACTTACCATTGCAGATGCTGCCTGTGTCTCTCTACCTCTGTTTTATTAGCAGTAAGGATAGGCTGCACATACTTCAGACATTTTCCCAAAGCAAAGTGGGGCTCTTCAACTGCAATCATGGATTTGTAAGGCCAAAGCTCGCTTGAATGAACTTACCTGTAACAGCACAAAAAAGGCCTAAATGTTAATCAGATTTATTTCTTTTTTACAACCTCAACAGCTAAATATGTTTCAGTGAAATAATAGTTAAGATGCTGCATAAGGCAATTTAGGCCAGCACTAATTATCTCAATGAGATGTTAAACCCTTGGTGATAAGGATGCTTGGTGTGCATGCTGCCAGTGCCTATTGGGAAGAAGTTGACTCAATATGAGGAAGGTGTGCTGGGCTGCAAGTTGCCTCTGGAAGAGCATTTACCTAGGTAGGGCTCCATGGTAGGCCAACATGAGAGCCCTTGCATGGGCTCTAAGTCAGATGGGAGCTTTTTATGCATGTTAGCAAGGCGCAGTGCAGACCAAAGGTGGTGGATCCTGCCTTGCAGGGTGGCCTGGCACAGGAGGTCTTTCATGGCTGTCTGAAAACTACAGAGAACAACTCGAGTTTTTAAGTATGGTGCAACTTCCTGAGGAGGAAATGAACTCAATGGAGTGGTGAACCTGGCCTCCTCCAACCTCTCCTCTGACCTAAAACTCTGGGAAATGTTCTTATTGTAGTTATTATCCAGTAGTTGCATGTTTTCCTACTTAATACACGTAATGCCCAAAAGGCAAGGATCAGTGTTTGTCACACTGTGGAAAACATTCATTAAAAATAGGATATCTTCCCCAGCGTGGGATCTGGGTTCAAAGTTGTTGGTCAGTGTTTGTAGCTCTGTTCGCACCTCCGTCATTATGTCTGCAGTTAATAACTGGTCCTATTTTAGCAGAGCAGATGTGGTATCTCTCACCTGCTGAGTTTCTGCTAAAATGGCTGTTTAGTACGTGAGATGGAGCAAGATGCACCATACAAAACATAGGAGACAGCCTAAACCTGAGAAAGGCTGTAGATCGTACTGCACTCTACTGTTCACCATGACTTGGATTAGGCCTTTGAGTGACTTGGGAATGAAACTGAATTCCTGAAAGCCGGTGTGGATGGGATGGGTCAGCATGAAAGGGACAGGAGGGGGAGAAGTCCATGGTGAAGAGGTGACCTGCTGTTTCATACAAAACAGCCACTGAGGGAGACAGAAGAGACTCGCAGGAGCCAGTCTGGATGGTCATTTAGCACCGCCTGAGGTTCCATAGTAATGGAGGGAGCTCACAGTGCAGAGCTTCATTTTATTTTGTGATTTTGTAATATTTTTTTCCTAGCGAAGATGCTTGTTTTTGGTGAGACAGAAGAGCAAAGGCTTCAGGGCCAGGTTAGATGGGGCTTAGAGCAACCTGGTCAGTCTCGTGTGAGGTGTCCCTGCCCACAGCAGGGCAGTTGGAACTAGATGAGCTTTAAGGTCCCTTCCAACCCTAGCCATTCTATGATTCTGTGATTCTGTGATCCTTTGTTACCTTCAAATTAGCCCCTGGTCTGTCAAGCCTTTGAAGAGATGCATCTGGGCTCCTTTTGGGGCCAGTACCACCATCACTGGGGGAACCTCAGCTCAACTTTGACCCTTTCAAGCAGCTTTGCTCACACCTGGAGCCAGGGTCGGCCTGCTTTTGGTCCCTGACCTGCATCTGTGGCTACGCTGGCTAGAGGAGGATCACAAAGGCTTGAAGCCTCAGCATAGTGCCTGGTGGGCAGCAGGTGAAAGAGTGGAGCTTTCCTCCTTGCATAATGTTATGCAATTAGGTGCGCAGTGGGTGTTTTATGCCTTCCTCTGGAGCATCTGGTGCCGGTCACTGTCTGAGACAGGACGTTGAGTTGGATGAAGCATTGGTCTGCCCCAGTGTTGCAATGCTGACATTGCTGTCTCCCTGGTGGGCTAGCGTCCTGTGATTTCTTTCCAGCTGGTAATGTGCCCAGGACAGAGTTTTAGCACCATCCGCTGCTGGAGCTGCTCGCAGCCTTAGTGTGGCATTACCAAAAATAAAGCCATTCGAATGAAACAAGTGTTTGCAAATGAGCTGTCTCTCTCCAGCTCTCTTTCTGTCTCCCCCCTAGGGTGGCAGGGCACACAAGAGCAGAGGGAGGAGCTTGGCAAAGGATGACCAGAGCACAAGCCCTCCTCTTTTCCCTCCTTCTCCTCCTGGGGGAAACACAAATGAATGCTCACCCTGCACTGAAAATGTTCACCAAAAAACCTGCCCTAATGGTTTCATCTGCAAAAAGAGCTCTCAGGATCAATTTCCCCTCCCTTAACCCATTGTCTGACATGTTGACAGAGAAGAAGAGAATCAGGAGCCAAACACAACATTAATCAGATTAGGATATTTCTGGGGACTTCTTTATTTTTACTCCAGTTTCCCTGTTTCAGTTACTTACCTCATTTCTCCTGAACACCAGGGGCGATAGCCCAGACAATGGCCTGTAACATCCTTCACAGGGTAGATTTTCTAATCTCCAGCCCAAATGTTTACTCCTAGCTCTGGCTAGTCCCCAGCTGAAGCAGTTAGCCAGTTGGCTGGACATCTCTTTATACAGCTTATGCTTTCATCAGGGGCTGAAGTGAGCCTGCACCGTGGAGGGAGATGGCAGAATTTTTTATCCTGTTTTCACATTATGCACTCTGAAACAGCTCAGCTGGGACAAGTTAAGTCTCAGGGGCATGTGCGTTGCTGCAGAAGTGTCAAGGAAGATTAAAAACAGGCACAGAAGTATGACTGCTCAACTAACCCCCAGAAAATGCTGGGAGGGGAGCTTTTTGTCTCTGTGCTAGGTAGAAGGAGGTTAGAAACTGCGAGCAAAGACACTCTCTGCTGCTGTTCCATTCCAGCAGTGTGTCTGGAGGTTACAGCCTATATACATGCTCTGTACTAAGAGAGAGAAGCATAAGCAAATTTTTCCCTGTAACTGAAAAAAAAGGCATGACATCGAGCTAACTGTTCAGGCTGGAAAACACCACGGCAGCAGTGGTGGTATCAGTTCATCAGCACAGGTATGCGATGGAAATACCACACTGATGCTTCTTTCAGTGTTGTCCCTGAGGACCCTGTCCGACTAAGCAGAAGAGATGGATGTGAAATGACATCAGCATCATTTGGTTGAAAGATGATGGGCGGGAGAAGGCAGTAAAGAGGAGGTTAGAGTAGCCTGCTAGCATTTCAAGTGTATTAAGGCAGAGGCAAAGCAGGGAGTGTTTCACATGGCACATTGTGAGTAACGAGGAGCCAAAGATGGGGATATAGGATATACAAAAGCAAAGTTTAGTCTCAGTTTCAGGAAAGATGTTCTGTCAGCTGTTATATTGTTGACTAGTTTCCCAGGGGAAATCACGAGGACAGGATTTTTTAAAACCAAATGGGGCAAAGAATGAGAAAATGAACAAACAAAACCAGTCCCAAACTGGTCCTGCATGAGCAGCCCTTCTTTTCTGCCCTCTGTTGTTCTCGCTCCCCAGTTAATTCCTGCCCATTAACCCTTGTTTATATGAACAGCCGCAGTGTCTCAGGTGCCAATTAACACGACGACACGTCCCTCTTTCTGCTTAGCTTTCCTCCTTCTCTGTACTCTCTGGTCTCCTTCCTACACTTGCTCTCTTGTTGTCTCCCACCCACTACCTGCCCCTAGGGACTGAGCTGGATCTACTCCTGATTCTGGTTCCAACTTTCCCTCAATTTTTTGTGAGTTTCTTACTCACAAAAGGATGGCAGTGTGCCGTGTTCACACAGTAGTGGGTCACTAACCAGGAGACACAGATTTTCATCCCTACAGCTCCATGCACCTGGCAAAGAGCAGGGAAGACTGTTATCCATATTTTGCTCATATGAGGAAGCTGAGAGGCAGCCAAGAGAAGAGGTTTACTTGAAGTGGCACACTCTGTCCAGGAATGGGCTGACTCAGTTCTCTGGTATCCCATCCCAAATCCTTTCCACTGGCCCGCAGTTCCCGTACTCCTGTCTGACCTATCCATCAGGAAAGTCTGTAATGCGAGAACACTTCCAGCATGTTAGGCAGTACAGAAGAAAAAAACATGATACAGAGGGAGAATGAACTTAGGCGCGATGCTGGAAACTTCCCACTTCCCTCTGGATTAAGCATTTAAACCATTGTTGCCATTTCTTTTAACAAATAAACAAGGCAGATGTAGCATTATTTACCAAGTAAGGAAGTGTCCATAAAACATTCCCCAGATTGAAACTAATCATGTTTTTCAACAGAATACATAAACCCCCCATAAATTGGCACACATCATCTTCTCTTAAGTCTAAGCAAGAGGCACACATTTATTTCCAGTAGCAGCACACAGCGTACTGACTGTAACTAGGTGAGAATGCTAAACAGACCCGATTTCCCTGCTGGCGTCTGAAAACAGGGATAAATTCCTCCGCAGACAAAAGACAGATGGCGCAGGCATTGCTAAAACCTTGGCTTCCTGGAGTCAGAAAGCTATGCAAATTCAAGGGTTCTGAGTGTGAAAGATTGTTAATTAATTATTATCTTTATTGGGATGTTGTCATGCTTTGCCAGTGGCACTGAGGTCTGGCAGAGAGCTTAGCCCTACAGGCAGGCAGAGTATTTTTGTGATGGTCTTAATTTATCCTTCACTCGATGAATAATGTGCTATTTCTCATGCAGAGGAAGGGAAGTTAAGCTGTTGTTGTTATAGAGGTAGGGATGCAGAAAAAAAGACGGAGATGGGAGCAGGGCTTCTGACAGCTATTGTCTGCTGATGCAATTGACTCATTTGTGAGATGAGTGGGGAAATGTCTGAATGTACAATTGTTGTGGGTTGGGTATTTTTAGTGTTGCATGATACACTGGCTCTGCTGTGTGAGTGCTGCATCTCTGCCACTGTACCTCACAGTGAAGCTGCTCCAGCACTGACCACTTGGGCCCAGGTAGCCACAAACACCGTCTCTAGGCCCACATTTTGTTGTGGTCTTTGAGCTCTTCAGATTCATCCTATGGCTGCTACTTCATCACTGTATGGAATGCACTCTGATGTTTCCTTCTTGGTGTGGTGGCAATCCCTACCAAGAAATGGATGCTGAGGGACAGGCAAGGGGACACCCACATCTTCTCTTGGGGACCTGGGTTTTGTGCATCAGTGCTGCACTGTCAGAGCACAGGTCAAGCAGTGCGAAGGGGCCATGGTGGTGAATACGAGCAGGTTGTTAAAAATTAAGCTGGATCAGTGGATGTCTGACTGGTGGCCAAGCTGGGGAACACAGCAGGCTGGAGGAGGACCAGTAAAAGCAGAACGGAAGGAGAGTGAGAGTAGAGATTGGAGGTTTGGTTGTTTTGCTGGAAAACAGAGATGAGTGGTGTGCCTTGGCTAACTGGGAAAGAGAGGCCTGGAGCAGGAAACCAGAATCACTGAGGAAATACAACAGGACAGTGCAGGAAAGGGCTCATCTGCAATAGTCTGTAAGAAGTATCTTTCCAAGGAGCACAGCCCCCTCAAGCCAAAGGGCACCAGAGTTTGTGATCCTCCCCTGCTGATCAGGCTCTGTGAAACCTGAGGGCATCACGTCCCATCTGGCTGTAGTACAGGGATATCTTTTCAACAACCTGATGCTTAGCTCAGGTGACAAAGGGCATCAGTCTTGCTGATGAGCCAACATGGTTTTGCCCAACCCTACCCTACTTCCCACTTTAGACAGTTATTCACCTCTTAACTTTGCCAGCCATGATGTGCTGGCAAGGAACCTTGTGCAGTTCAACAATGGGAAGTGCAATGTATCTGGACAGAAACAACCCCTTGCACCCGTAGATGCTGGGGGCTTCACAGCTGGAAAGCGGCTTTGCAGAAAAGAACCTGGGGGTACTGGTGGACAACAAGTTGAATATGAGCAAACAATGTGCCTTTAGCAGCTAAGAGGGCAAATGGTATCCTGGGCTGCATCAGACAAAGTACTGCCATCAGGCTGAAGGAGGTGATCCTTTCCCTTTTTTGAGCCCTGGTGAGACCACTCTGGAGTTCTGTGTCCAGCTCTGGGCTCCCCAGAACAAAACACAAACATATGGGAGACAGTCTAGCAAAAGGCAACTACAATGTTGAAAGGGACTGCAGTATCTCTCCAATGAGGAAAGGCTGGAGAGGAGAAGGCTGAGGAGGGATCTTATCAATGTAATAGTTGAAGTTAAGGCACAAAGAGGATCCTGGCTCCATCGAGGACCAGAGGCAATGGGCACAACCTGCAACACAGCAGGGTCTATCTGAACATCAGGGAACAGTTTTTCGATGTGAGAGTAACTGAACAATGGCACAGTCTGCCGAGAGGGTTGCGGAGTCTCTCTTCTTGGAAATACTCAAAAGCAGTCTAGACACAGTCCTGGGTAACCAGCTCTAGCTGTCTCTGCTTGAGCAGGGGGATTGGACAAGATGACTTCTAGAGGTCCCTGCCAACCTCAACCTGTCTGAGGTTCTGTGGTTCCTGGGGCTCTCTCCTCTTTGCACAGTGCCCTTCTGCGCTTTAGATTCATGGCCTCTCTCCATAGCATGACCTGTTACACCTGCTGGCCCTCTCCTCCCCTCTTCCCTATAGCTAGACATGGCCAACCGAAGTACTGAGAAGCCCTGGGTACTGAGGAAGACTCTTCAGAGGTCTGTAGTGCAGATGGTCAAGCACCAGGCAGTGCAAGTGGATATTTCCAGCTGTTTCTTTGTGTGGTCAGCAGTGTTTCTGGAAAAGCACGTTTTACTTCTGTGTGGACTGATACAACAACATCCAGTCCTGGTAAGGGGTATATCTGGAAAGAACATTAATCAAGCCAGCCAGATGGCCAGTTTCAGTGACTAACGACAGCTTCCCAAAAGGCTTTCAAGTGCATGTTTTTATTATCATAAGGGTGACATAAATATTCCTTTGATCCTCCCAGAAATTGGTTTGTGATTTCTCCCTTACTTGATTTTAAATGAGCCTTTCTCTCATTCCTCATTAGTTCAGGTTTCTGCTAGTACTGGTGTGTTGCTCTACAGCACATCAAAGTGCTGAAAATTTATTTGTGGCTCACAAAATTTGTACAGATTACAGGATAGATAAGGGGGTGGAAGAAGAAAATACAGTCCTTCACTTCTTCTGCTTCTGATGCTGGAGGTTTCTTTCCAGCCAAAACAAAGCAATGTCAGGTTTACTTATCTTGGGGATCTTAAAAGCGTTGTGCTTCAATAGCCTGCAGGCAAGAGACCTCACCTTTTGGTGCTGCAATGAACAGAGGCTACAGTCTGCTGACATTCCTGGAGCCTGATGACTTGCTCCACTTGAGAGCCTTTACAGCCTCAAAACATTGGCTCATTTGCCACCTGCTCCCTCCCAGCCTCTAAAGGAGGATTGCGGGTTACTGCTATGCATCAGTTACGTGCAATGTGACTGCTGCGTCACATGTCACTGTTGTTTTCTTAGTTCTTTCACTCGGTGTCCTGAAAGCTTTTCATTAGTCATCTGGAGGGGGGAGGAAACCGCAACCCTCTGTTCACATTCTCATGGTGAATTTTCCAGCCTGGATTTTTCTGAGATGCAAACTTTGGATCCACACTTGGATTTTTTTGCAGTCATGAACAACCAGGTCAGGAAACCGTGATTTGTGAAAAAGAAACTGGTCATTTGGGCTTCCAGGCCTGTGGCTCACTTCGTTTTGCTGGCAGACTGTGTAGCACTCTGCCTCAGCTCTGCTGTGTGAGCCACGGCTGCTCAGCACTTCTGGAAATTTGGGTCACTTACTGTTAGGGGATCAAGAAACAGATTTAGATTCCTGATTTCTAAGCATCTAAACTTAAAAAAGGTCTCTTTGTTTTTTGTGCAGGGCTCCTGACTCCAAAAAGTCCCTGCTATTTGTAGTAAAATCATAAGAATAGGTTAAGAACCTGGAGGTTCTTTGGAAAATCCAGGGCATCTAACCTGAATTCTTCTTATCTCTCTCGAAGGGATCTGTAAGTGGTCTTTTGCATGAAACCATGGAAGATTAAATTCCATCCTATTCTGCATTTACTCTTGCAATCTAAATACCTAATGGTATCTTAAGAGTCAGCGCTTGACATGACATTGTTAGCCAAAGACCACCAGTTTTCCTCCCAGACCACAGTGGCTGTTTTGCTGGACATGTTGATGTGCAAGGATAGATGTGGAGCCCTGGGGTAGGTCCTAAACTCTGCCCAGATCCTTGTTCAGTGTGCTCCAGTGGGCTGGTTCCAGACCTTTACAGGTGGCTGGTCATCCAAAATATTAAGTGTAGTGCATAAGGGGAGGTTGGGCAGGACAAATCAGGCACTTGGTAGCTGCTGGTTCAGTAGAGTGTGGGTGTCCAACTCACTTAGGCTCCTTTTGGTAGTCCCAGCTGCTTAGCTCAAGGCAGCTAGAGATCCTTCTCCATATAAGGTCCTGTTTGCACTTGCTGTAATATTAGGCTATTCTGGTTATTGCTATTATTAGTGCCGTGGCCATCCCACAAGGTGATCAGCTCACATTTGAGTCCAAGCAGTTGCCTGGTAAGACCCTTGGAGGTGGCTTGGTTTCCCACAGGGGCTTCCAAAGGGGTCCACTCTTTGTAAGGGCATAGATCTGGGGTCAAGCAAAGAAAGCAGATTCACAGCCTCCTTAGTTGATTCTGACCTGGGTGTCATAACACTGAAGTTCAACTCTGTGGGCAAAGCTAATGGGGATTTTGTTCTTGTTGCTGTTGCGATCCTACTTTTTCACTAAAGGTACCCTGTGTCTCTGTTTTCTTGTCATTCCTTACACGTTATTCTTCAGCTCCTCTTACAACCCTCCTGTCTTGTTGAGATCAACCCTGGCTTGGTCTTTTCTTCACAAACACCATACTCAAAGCTGCTGAGATTTCAAAATTAACATTCCTGTGTTCACACTGCACTGTTCCCCTGGGACAGCTTGCTTGGCCTGATGTTAGCTAATGAAATCCCTGCAGATCACTGCTGGGGTGTCTGAGTCCTTTTGTTTTTTCATTGCACCCTCCCTGAATGTTTGCAGATCACATAGGCTTGGTATAACCATGGCTTTCCTTGTTCCATGTTTCTATTTAGGGAAAGACTTCATAAAGTGGCTCAACCCTCTTGGGGCGACACATGCTCTTTGTTATAGGATGATGGTGGCCCCACTGTGAAGGTGTTTCACTTCAACCTCACCACTGCACCATGTTAGCAGCACAGCACCCTTTCATTGACCATATGATTGAGTGGGGACTGTGTTGCAGGGATTAAGGTGCTCATTTTCTCTTAAAATGGGGCATATTGTAAGGGACAAGAAGGAAAGAAAACCAGGAGTACTTACCTCCTCACACTGCTAAGCCATAGCATCACGAAATACTCCCCAGGAAAGTCCCCATTAAACACTTGAGATCATGCAGGGATTTAAGTAGCTGGTTCAGGAAATGAATGGGAGAAGAGCATGTTTCAGCAAGAAACCTGGCTGGTTGGTATAATGTAAAGACAGCACACAAAGAGGAGTCCCAGCCCTCACTGATTTCTCCTGACAAATATGCCCAGGAGGGAAAACCAGCCACCTCCATGGCACAGCTTTCTTGCTGTAGGTGAATTCCTTTCTCCTTCTTTGAGGTGACTGCTTAGAAATCACAGTATGTTTGAGCATACTCAGTATTTCCAAACCAAGACTCCTGTGTTAGGCTCTGAAATCCATCCCTGAACACCCATGCAAAAAAATTACCTCTTCTCTGCTTACAGTCTGAGGCCAGATAGGGCAGGGCTGGAGGGAGAGATAATACAATGCTCCAATAATATTTTTTTACTATTATTTTAGGCAGGGTTTGGTTGTGTTTTTTTATTGGTTTGTTGCTTTTTTTCAAGGTATTTAAAAACTGTTTTTAATATTCAGATTTCTAGGTCCTTGCACCTATGGCTTTGCTCAGTTTTGGCTCACCCATGCTCTGCTGGTTAGCTGTGCCTGTGGTGCCTGGCGTCCCTCCCTGTGCCCTGCATGCACTGAGGAATTCTCCCCATGTTCTGGGGTAGGGCCCTTTCTACTTGTAACTGCACAAGGACAAGCTTGTCTGCTTGACCTTCCCCTTCCTTGGGTTGCTTGACCTTCCCCTTCCTTGGCCTAGGAGAGCTTGTCTCAGACTGCTGCAGGTGATGGAGTGCTTTGGAGGCATGGCAGGGAGGGAGCTGTGCCAGGACCCTGTCCACATTATGCCAAGCAGAACAGGCAAGTGTGGCAGCACACAGCTAGCTGATGTGCCAGCCTGCGTGCCCACTGCCATGTGCCAGCTCCAGATCCTTCCTGTGCCTAACCAGTTCCTCACCAATGACACTGAACTGCTGCTGGATCCCATCATCTCTTGTTCTCCAACCCAGGACAAGGTTTGGTGCCAGGCAAGGGACTTGTAGAAAGTCCCTCTCCAGCTTTCTTGTAGGCCCCTTTTTAGTCACTGTCAGCTGCTCTAAGGTCTCCCCTGAGCCTTCTTTTCTCCAGGCTGAGCAAGCCCAGCTCTCTCAGCCTGTCTCATCCAGCAGAAGTCATCTTTCCTACGTGGAAGTACATCGAGTTGAACACTTTTACGTCTGCTGACTTTCTGCCCATCTAAATTGACTAGCACAGAATTAAATAAAAACAATACATTAGAATACTTGAGCAGATACTCAGCTATACTTTAATTACTGTTAGAAATCTGCAATAGAAAGGAGCCTAGAACAAGAGCCCATGGTCTGAAATTGGTATTGCAACTGTGGCTGCCAACAAGAGTTAGGCTGTAATTCGGTGAGGTCTGTAACCCCAGCTCCATGGCTTTGTAGACTTTAAATATTAAATGTGCTATGTTGTGAAGCTATAACAGCATTTGAATTCTAAGGACTACACTTCAATGGCCAGCAGCAAGTACAATAACAGCAGTGGTGAGTAATTGCATATACCTGCAAACATAAGTGCATATTTTTCACTAGGGACACATTATACATGGAGGTAATATTTTATTGCTATGGGGATTTAAAAAGAAAGACATATTGGCATAACTTTTCCACTGAAGTCCAGAGGCTGTTTTCTTGGGCTTAGAAGAGAAGGGCTTTTGGCCAGTGCCAATTGCTGCTAAAAATCCCACCAAAGGGAAAACAGTTGCATGCACCTGCCTTCAGCCACACATCATCATATAGGGTACTGATGGCTTTGCCCTGCAAGAGCCTGTTGCAGCTGAAGAAAGATTGTATCAAATACCACTCTGACAGAAGTTAATGGGGGATTGGCATCACCATTCGCACGGCCGCAATTGTGTCCATGAGCTTAAAAAGCGCTGAGGAGCTTTAGAGTTGCAGGAACTGACTTTTTATGTTGCACGGTGGGTTTTTTTCACACTTAGTGGGAAAAGAGAGTGCAGTGGGCAGATGCACGCAGGCTACTGTCCTCCTCATTCCTGATTTTGGGAAAATCTATTTCCTCCTGGAAATCAGACTTATTCAGTATATCAGATTGTTTCATACTGCCTGGTAACAGTTCTGAGCTAAGGGCTGAGCTATGCTTGCCATTTAACAATTTAGTCCTTTCTGAGCACTATCCTTGAGTAGCCTGAGTTTGTCTTTTCAGCTCAGCTGCATAAACAGTGAGCTTTGCAGGGAGCAACAGAAGGTCTGAAGTTGCTGTAGAGGTTGGTGGGAAGCCTATGGAGGAACACACTGTGGGTTATATTCTCTCAGATCTAAAGAAAAGGGATTAAGTTCAGCAGCCGTGTTAGTGATGCTGGAGGAAGCGATGTGTAGATGTCAGATCAACATGCTCTTTATACTGGCACAGAAGATAATGGCTGCGCATTTCTGCTGCTGCACAAGGACAAGGCTGAATTTTGTAAGTGCTATGGAAAAGTAATTTTGATAAATGTGGGAAAAGCAGGCAGGAGGAATCTGTTAGCTCCTGGATGATGAGTTTGCATGACAGAAAGAGGGGTAAGGCGGTCAGCTACAATGGAGGGTGGAGGGAGGGAGGTGAGTGAAGACAGGAGGAGTTTGGAGGAAGGAAAATGTGTTTGATCTTAGCTATATTAAATTTGATTTGTCAAGAAGAAGTGTATGAAGGACAGGCAGAGACATGGGGCTGGCAGTGAGAGATGGAGATAGGGTGGGGAGACCTGTGCATCTGTGGCCTGTCAGCTCTGGGAGGGCAGCTAAAGCTGGGACAGTGAGGGGGGTGACCCCATGGGACATTGCGGTGCTGAGGGCAGGGCTGTGCTTCTCCAGCTATCCTCCTCCAGCCTCCATCTCTCTACCCCTGTGTCCATCCCTCCTGCCCAGGGGACCACCCCTGGTGTCCCCTCCACAGTGTGTGGCTTGGTCTCCACCACCTCTGCCTGCTGCCCTTCCCACCACCAATGCAGCAAACACCTCCACCCCCAGGCAGTGATGCTTTTCAAGGGGCTCTGCTATTGCATGGGGGCTCAGATCCTGGAAGCAGACAGAAGTCTAATTCCTGGGGGATGTCAGGAGCTCAAATCACTTTGGGGGTGATAGGCCTCCCTTTTTGGATGTGCTAGGTAAAGGGGAACTACCTAGAGCAGCCTGAGTGATTTGTTCAGAATCTCTCCCAGTCTGAAATTGAACTAGCAGGAGATCTGCATTTTGTTTTGATTCTTAAGTAGAAACAGATGGGGTGAAAGAATTGGGGGAGAATAAAAAGAAGCTGCTTAATCAGCCTTACTTTCAGGCAACTGCTTAGAGATTTCCCCACAGGGGTGGGTTCCTGCTTCCCATACGAGCATGTCTTCCCAGAGTTTTTGTTTTTCAGTTTGGAAATGTAGGTCAGTGATAGAGTGTAAGTCACAGCTCACTGGGATATGTAGGTCAGGCAAACTGTACCAAAAAAAGGGAAAGAAATTAAAAAGACAGAAATTTTATAACTGCTTCCAGTAGGAAAAGGCCACGCTGGGAATAGGGCTTTTGAATGGGATATCCTCTCCCGATCCAAGTGCCCCGGCTGGGACGCCCAGCAGTTTGTGGCCAAAAATAACAGGAGGATCAGAGAAAGGGAAAGGGGAGAAGGGGAGGGCAGGGGGTCTGACCAGCTCATATGACCCTCCATTAGAGACTTATAAAAAGGGCTGGTACAAGCTCATTTTTCATGAGTTTTAATCCCTCCTGCTTATGATGCTGAGCCAAGGGTTTTTCTGGAGGATCTGAGTCACAAGGCTTGCAGCTGGAAGGAGAGGGTTGATAGCGGCAGCTCAGCAGGCACAACCACGTCTGGAGAGCTGGGAGGGGAGCAGCGAAGCCACTGGTTTTCAGCAGCACCACAGTTGTCTTTGAAGGAACAGGGGAAGAGTGGGAGGAACACACCAAAAATATTAGGAAGGGGAAGACG
>JANHGB010041704.1:20952-35616 GCA_026283785.1 Coracopsis vasa
GGGAAGAACACACCAAGAATGTTAGGAAGGGGAGGACAGTGGTTGTCCTTATGTCACTGTTTCTGCCGCTGCCGCTCTAAGGAGATCTTGGAGTAGAGGAATTTTTTACATAGGGTTGGGCATGTGTCATATGCATGTAGGGGAAGTCTGCTTTGTGATTTCACGGGAGGCTTAGCAGGAGGTATGTTTGGGAGCAAGATGCCTTATGAAGTTTGGTGTCCCAGCTTGCATTTGCCTGTCTTTGGTTTTATTTGGAAATGGAAGGAAATAAGAGGTTGGTTTGTTTAGGGTTTTGTTTTTAATGTGTTTTCCCTCTTATTCCCTTAATATATATATATATATTTATGAAGGGTGGAGTAAAGAAAGAGATTTAGGGGATAAAAGGACTTGCCAACCACTGAGGTAAACAAACTTCTCTCCTCACCTCCAGACCAAGCAGTATTTTATAGAGAGAGGGATTTTTGTTGGAGCTTGACTGGAGTCCTGTCCCTTGTGCTGCCAAGTCTGATATCTGAGCAGGAGAAGGGAGGAGCAGGAGGGATGCTTTTGCTCTGGCTCAGCCTCAGTGCATTCCCTCACGGTATGGGCTGGGCTTCCTTTAGGCAGGGGAGCTATTAAAGCTGTTTGGTATAATACACAAGGCTCTTTCCCAGTTCCAGTTGGGTTTTTCTGTCTGTCAGTCAGTATTTCATTAGCATGTGTTGTAGCAGATGCTGATGAGGGACAAGAGGTGCCTATGTCCTGTTACATCCCTGCTCTTTCTGTCTAAGAGTTCAGAGCCTTGTTTTCTATCATTGTTTCTCCCAAGATAGGTGGCAAGCAAAGGCATTTGGCATATACAGATCTTGTTAACTCTAACAGGAATTGCCTGCGTGTCTTCACTATGTGAATGGCAAGAACTTCTCCTTGGGTGTTAATCAGAACATGTTTCTCCTCAATCTTCACCACAGATTGATGTGTGCAGCTGGTTGCTTTCTAATTAATTTTTAATTGATGAGGGATATCTCATGCTGTGCTGGGAAAGAGCAGTTAAACACACCACCAGAGACCTTTCTAAAGCACTGCTTACAGTAAATGAGCCCCTGACAGAGACAGCACTTGGCTTCTCTGGTCACGGTTACATTACTGTCACCCTAGCAGAGGAATACACTCAGTTAAGACAGAAACAGGAAAGCACTGGCTGCAGCTCTGTGCAGACATTTTTTGATTGCTTCAGTCTTTTCTGCCACTTGAAAGAATTTTAGTTCATATGGAGGAAGGAATTTAACTGCAGGCCTGGAGCAACCTGGTCTAGTGGAAGGTGTTCCTGCCTATGGCACACAGGTGGAACTGGAAGAGCTTTAAGGTCCCTTCCAATCCAAATCATTCTGTGATTCTATGATTCTAATTGTCTATGCCACTGCTGCTGGTTAAACAAGGTAAACCCTAGGCTGCAGCCTGCCTTACATTTCTTGGCAGGACCTGAGAATGCCTCTCTTCTCTCTTCTTGCATCCTGTTATCCAGGCAAAGGATGCTTGGGCTGAGAGAGTGCTGCTGCCTCCTCCATCAAGTCCAGACTATCTGGACACCTGAAGGACTAGGACTGTGAAAGGAGTGAACATTTGTGCTCAAACATTTGTGCTGCAGTGTAGACACAGTCATAATGGCTGGACTACGCACAACAGTCTCTTGTCTTTTCCCAAAAACCTGGCTCATGCCCCTCAGCTCCTTGACATCCCATGCCAGCACATGGGATGACCTCTCCAAAGTACCCTCAGTCCTGCAATTCAGCTTGGGTGCTGCTCTTATCCTAGATGTTCCTCCCCATCCATACCTAACTGTTACCTCTGAGCCTCCCCTGTAACACACCCAGCTCTGCCCTGTAGCCCCCATGTATCTCCTTTCCTGGGCTTTGCCTGCTCTCCTCTCTCCTTTCTACTCTTTTCCTCCAGATATCCCAGTCCTCAGCGCTTCCCACAGGTTGATCCATATCCCCAAGCTGAGACCTGTGCTGCTCTCCTTCCCACACTCTCCCAGTTCTGAACCCCTATGGAGCTCCGTGTGACCCTGCAGCCCTCTTAAACTCCCTGTTTGAGTCACCACCACCACCACTACTGCTATCCCCCCTCATCCCTCACCTGCATTACATCTCCCTTGCTGTTCCCATTGGGGCTGCCCCCATGACTTGTTTAACATGTCCTGTTTGCTGTTCCTGCCTCTTGGTTAGGTTGACACAGGGACGCTATAGTTTGCCTCTCTGACAGTGTTTTGTGGAGTAAGGAACCAGGTAGTGTTCAGATGAAGAGCATTTTTCAGGGAGGGGACTAGACAATGTGCTCCAGCTAGAGCTGCTGAAGTGTTACTTGAGCTTTCCCACTCTTTGGTTGGCCTGCATTTCCCAGCACTGAGAAGGATAAAGTAGTATTTTTGCTGGTCTTGGAGCTTTTAAAATGTTCAGTTGTATCCCACTCATGATCCTGAACCAGCAGTCTGGGTCCTTTGCTCTTGGGTCCTCCTGAACAAGCAGCAAAGGCAGCTCTGGCTTTGGAGCTGATTGACAGATGTTTTGGACTGACTGTCCCAAACATCAAGTCTCAAGAGCTCAAAACAGAGCTTACTTCTAGTTGCAACCTTACACAATTAAATCGCTTTAAAATGTAGACACAAATCACTTCTGAGAGTCTCACACAGGCACCTAAATCACTGAGAGATTGTTTGGAAATGTTTACTTGTGGTCTTGTTAGGAGTCTGGGGCTGAATGAATTCGTCCCAAGATATGCAGAGCTGATTTGCCTCTCAAGTCTTGTTTTGCAAGTCAGGGAGGAAAAGTGAACTGAAGGTGATGGACTAATGATGGTATAAAGCTGAAGCAAAATGGGAGTGAACATCCAAGTCTGCATCAATTTGCTTTGAGTGCCTGGTATTGCATTAAGAAGTGTAACAAACAGAAATATCATGGAGAAAAGAAATGTAGATTCTTAAACTTTGAAGAAGCTAAAGGCAACTTGACAGGCGGAAACAAATAGTATTATCTGGGTATCCTAAAAGTACATTAAAATTGAAGCCATGGTCATCAAGTAGTTTGGTGGTGTGCATATACATTTGTACATTCACCTGCAAATACCCATATTTTCCAGCACTGAGTGTGAAATGGTGTTTCATGGAGGCTGGACTGTCGTGATACTCCAGCCACTTTACTGGCAGATCATCCTGAAAGGCCTGATTTTGAACTCTGAGTTTTACCCAAGTGTCTTATGAATTTCAGTGGAACCAATGACGTGCTTATAAATTAACCACAAATATATGTAAGTAAGTGTTGGCAAGCTTGGAGCCTAGTCATTTACCATAAGGAATGAAATTGGCCAGGCGAATCGCATTCAAACCAGAATTAATAACAAGGGACAGCTATTTTACATCTGTTTCATATGAAGGTGGAAGAGACCTGCAATGCAAAGCTGTGGAGAATCGAGTTGACTTGATTTTCCTGTGTTCCACTAAATAAGACTTCTCAGGTATCTTCAAGAGCAACAAGGAAATACCTTAAGATCATGTGGCAGGACATATCTGATGCTTCCAGCTGTGTGATGCAAGCTGTGATGTGTCAGTAGTTGGTACCTGTGAATCTTACCTTCCAGTATGGCTCTTTCCAGCATTCTCTATAGTACCACCTATGTTTAGTGCCATTGTCATCAGTAGTTCATACATGGTGTAACAATATGGAAAGCCCTTGTGCTACACTGCCTAAATACACAAGCCATATCCCTGGCTGCTGGGGAATGCGTGCCAACGTGTGAATGTCATGTCTGGGATCCTGTGCGCTCAACCTCCTATCCTTCAAGTGTAGTAAATACTGATTTATGCCACTGTAAAAGTGTGAAGACTTGCTTCACTCATCTAAGGGCTGAAAATAACATGGTAATTGCAGCCAGCCTGGAAACACCATGATACAAACTTTCCTATGGCATTCTAGCATTTATAAAGCAAGTTTCCAGTTTATCAGTGCACATGGCTCTAAACTCTCTGGGTTTAAAACCAGCTTCATTTAGCCAAGTTTAGATCAGAAGCCTGAGATTTTACACCAAGTGCCAAGGTAACTGTAAAAGTGGTAACTTTTTTTTCCAAATGCCTAAGAAATTCAGGTTTGGTCAGAGTCCTAAACAAAGCTTTGGGTTGATTTGACATAAACCAGATTAATTGGAATGATCAAAGGAGTGAGTCTTTCCTGGTCCCTCTCCTTTAGACTGGAATGTGTTTAGAGCTGCTCATGCCAACAGATAATCAGGCAGACCTGGGGGGCTGGCAGCTTTGGCAGGGGACTGAAGAGCAGCTGTGGACAGGCTGTCGTAATCTCTTTAACAAGCATGGCTGCAGCTACAAGAGAATGTGTGTGCACAGCCTAAGGGCTGCAGTTATTTAAGTATCCAAATACGTAAATGGCAACTTCGCCATAAATCTGGTTGGCCTCTTCGGATGATGAATATTGTCAGAAAAGCAGTCTGAAACTACTCCTGACATCCATAGGTAGGGTGCAAGTCATGCTTATTTCTGCAGACACACTGTCGGACTCCTTGGGAGGTGTTTGTAAGAGTGTAGATGTCAAGTGAAGAGAAATTTCTCCTGTGTTTTGCAACATGGTAGTTTGTAAGCCTTTACCAAGAGGTCATGGGGAGCCAAACCTCTGCCAGACACTGATTTTACAGCCATGAGCTGCTCTCAAAAGGCCAAAGGAGAGTCAAAAGGGAGCCCACTTCTGGTTTTTGCCTGTTAGTATAGGGGAAAACTCAAAATAACAATTATTCCTCAAAGCAGAAGCCCACAGCCTTCCTCTCTGCCCAGCCAGGCATACTCTTAAACCTCTGCTGAAACCTTCAAAGAGACCTTAAAGCGCAGCTCTTTCCTGATTCACGCATGAATTGTTCCATGGTAGCAATATCCCAATCCCTTTCACAGTTTTGGGGGCTGTCCATGCCCTTCCCTTCTGACTTCCCCAGGTGTCCTGTCACCATGGGTTGGCTCTGTCCTTGGGGTAATGGTTAATGAAAGTGGCTTCATATCTTTGTGTGAAAGCCTCTGCAGAGCTTGTGGGGTGCACGATGCTGCTTAAGGTAATGTGAGACCCAAGTCTGCAGAATCAACAATGCCGTACAATGGGAAAGATATAAAAGTGTCCTGTTCTAATCCCTTACACTCCTCCTTCTCTTCACTATGTGAAGCTGTTGCACAGCTAAAGTGAACAGATAATGTGAGGTGTGTGACAGCAGCTGCCTCCTGGCATCTGTGAATGCTTGGGTGATAGAAACCAGCACCCACCAGCCAGTGGTGCTATCCTACTTTACATTTGTCTGCATTGACCTCAGCTGGTTTCTTCTGTTTCAGTCAGTGCTGACTCTTTCCTCACCAGGAGCTCCTGGGGAAAACTTCCATCAGCAGCTGGAAAAGAGATTGACAGTCTGTTAGCACAGGATGCAAAACAAAGAATTATATCCTCAACAATAGTAACAGTGGTGTAAGAAAGAACGCTTACTTTAGGCTCCTCATCCTGCAATGAGCTCAAGATTGACCTCATAGAGTCTGTCTCTGAAAACACTCCTTTTTCTGACAACAGCAAGACATGAGAATTCAAATCCACTTGTCGTCATCTCCCAGACAAGGTATTTCTTTCTTTCTTTCCTTTCATTTTCCCAACTCTGAAAGGAGTGAACGTGCCAAGAAGATACAGACTCAGCTGTTTGCAGTGGAACAGGGCTGCAGAATAGGTGAGAATGGCCTGAAGCAATCTGCATGACTTCAGCTTGCATTTCTGTCCAGGGAGGTGGGGTGATATCTCCTTTCATGTTATTGCGATGAGATCAGTGGAGATGCAAGATGTTCATTAACAGCCACCTTAAACAATTTCAACATTTTTCCTTTATAAGGCAACCCAAATTTTCTTTGGAAGTGAATTCAGGCACTAGGTTTTTCAGTACAGTCCTATGAGAAACAGGCTAACCCTATTTCAGGGAGAATGGGACAGTAAGACGGTGAACAGATGTTCCCAGCAAAGATGCTGGTGCCCAGGGAAGCTGGGAAATGAGTTTTTGGACTAGTCCTCTGCTATTCCATTTGCCTAAAGGAGCTTGCAGAAAGATCTTGCCTTTTCGTATTATGTGTAAATTCAGGAACTGGCAGCTTATCTGGGAGCTGAAGGGTTTTGGTACCGATGAAGGGAGTGATTACATGGTATTTTGTATTTTCAGAACAGTTACCTATCCTCTTTGCACTCACAATTTGCAATGTATATTACACTGTTTAGAGCTCATCACCCAAAAGAGAGAAGTCCCTGAGGGATGGAAGTAAAGGGGGAAGGAAAGAGGTGAACAATATAAATAACTAAGCATCTTCTTATTCCAAGTATCTAAAAGGCTAATCGTGAACTACTTGAGGTAGGGATTCTGTGAAGGAAGTCAGAGTTTTGTTTCAGCAAAGAAAACAGAGATTGGATCTTTGATTTTGTGTAACTATATATACGGGGGAACTTCCAGGATCAGCAGCAGCAAGCATTGTGGAGCTGAGCAATTTTCTGTTAGGAAGATAATATCTAAATGGTCTAATTATAGCTACAGTTCAGCGTGCAAGGGAAATCCCCACCATTACTCTTAGTAGCTGCTGCTGCAAAGTTTCAGGGTCTGGACCATGACCTGCTTGTTAATTTGTGTTTACTACAAGTCTGTCAAACTACAAACTCCTCTGTTGGTGAAAAAACTCCTTCTTACTGACCCATCCCTTCTCTGTCTCGTATTGAGGAAAGCTTACATTAGGAGCAGAGTGAAGCTATCCATTTCCATGAGCACACCGGTGGCCTCAAGAAGCTAAGCATCACAGAAATGCTAGTAATTTTGTTCATCCATGTGACATACAGAAAATCTGGAGCTTCCTGAGGCACACAGACCTCTAGGCCATGGGTATGGCAACACAATCAATACCTCCATTAAGGTTTTCTTGCCTTCCTCAACTCCTCTTCCATGGGGGGATCACTTCAGTGGTAGCGCCTGGGAGTTTCGAAAGTGGGGTGGGCCACCTTACAAAGATGCTGAACTGCATCTTTCCTGCTATTACGAAAGAGTGAGTAAAAGCTGGGACATAGGGCATGAGGGCAGCCAAGACACTGTGTTGACCCTGGGAGACGCTGTGGCTCTGTGTGGATGCATAACCCTGCTGAAACCATGACCCAGGAGATGCAGTCTAGCACATCTTCCCCTTTCCCTGCATCTGAACAGCACCAGGTCTTTATGCTGCTCTTCAGGATCTGCCATGTTGTTTTTGGCACCTGAGCTGGAGGTGACTGACTCACTATTGAAAAAGAGCCTTAGTTTCAGATAACTTGGAGATAGCTGACTTCAGTGAAGTGCCGCTTGTGTGAGGAAGGTAAATTCTTTATGTTGCTGCTCCTGTTTGGTGTGTACTGGAATGCTGGAGTTAGAGCATCATAAGGGAAGCTGTGTGAGGCATCAGGAGGAAGGGGACTCTTGCTGAGCCATGCCAGCCTCTCTGGGCATGATGGTGGAGGACCTTTAGCTGGATGCAGCAGTGCATGTGGGAGGACCTTGACTTGAAATGAAAGTGCTAGCAATATGAGCACACTTGCTGATACTGCTGCACAGCTGCTGATACCTGCTCCTGATAAGGAACAGGGCTGTGCCCTGCAAGGCACACATCAGGGCAGCATGCTGCCCAGCAATTCTGCACCTTTATCTCCAGGCCTGCCCCTTCTCTGCAGGTGCCAGCTCTCCACAACTCTTCTCTGTGTCAGCACTCAGGGGGCTAAGACTGGAGGCAGGTCATGGTCCCTTTGCTAACCCCTTGCCTGGCAATATTCTTCTCTCCCTATTTTCCTGTAATGAGGTGCCAAAGCCAGGCGGAGCTGTTGGACCAAAGTGCTAAGGGCTCAGGGCTGAGGCAGGGGGTGTTGTGAGGCTGGTGAAGTACCAGTTTGTCTGAGAAATCAGGAGAGAGTCCTACTTATGCATCAAAGTGCATCTTCCACCATGAAATGAAGATCCAGGCCTCACAGAGAGTAGACTAAGTGGGGAGCAGGGGCTTAACTGAGAGAGGTGGGAAGACTCACTGCCCCTTTCAGACTCCTCCCAGACCCCACTGACATTTCTTCCAGAAATCTTAACAGTATTTCTGTCCTTTGGGGTCAAAAAGCTTTCTGAGTATTCCTGTCCTGAAGAATTTGAACACCATGGACTGGTTTCCACTGCTCAGCTTTACCGAGTAATGCGATAATGCGATATTCACTCCGTGTTGAAAGATGTGTTGCTAATTTCACCGGTTAAATAATTCAGGACTGAGCAGAATACCTCCTCAGCAGCTGATAATCTGCTCAATAGTGCTTAACTATATCTTGTTTTCATCTGACCTATTACAATCAACCTTTTTACTTGCTTGTTATGGGGTGTTTTAGGAACACAAGAGGAAGATGCTGCCCAGCGTCTGAGCTGTGTGCAGGTAGCCTCGGCATATACAGTCCCTGAGACCTTTCTGCAACGAGCTCCTCTTGCACAGCCAATGTGCAGCAGCACTGCTTAGAGTGTTGTAAGCAAAGGGTCTTAAAGCAGTCAGGGTGTTGGACCTGCTTAGTACTGATGGATTAAGAAATAATGGTTGAATTTGTTACCTGTGAGCTCACAGCTCTTGTAAAATGCCTTTCCCCTAGTCTGCCTGTGGCTAGTAGCTGCTCCAGGCAGAAACTAAATCTCTCTTGTTGCCAAAGACCTTTGTGTGACCCTTGTTTTATACCTTCTATTTTGTGATCCTGACAGTTCATTGGGATCCCTTAGGAGCAGGAATTACAATAATAATAAAGGCAAATCCAGAAGAACCTTTTGGCAAGACCCAAGTTCTCAAACAAGTCATCTCTGTTCAGGAAGACTGGCTTTACACTGCCCAGTGCCTCAGCCTGCACACAGCACTGTACTTTGCCCCTGTTTGGTGTAGAATGGAAGCCTAAACCCTCAATGAGATGCATGGAGGTAACAGAGGCAGCATACAGTCCTGTATGAACTGGTTGATATAAAGAATTAGTATCTATACTGGGAATTCTCTCTGGTAGAGTCATTGAGGTTCTTCTGCTTGTATGGTTATACAAGAGAAGCCTCTCTGCTTGTCTGAATTGGAAACTTGTCCTAATGCAGCTGCAGTGCCCTGGGGAGGTGGGGGTACAAATCCCTTGTGTGGGCAAGAAGAAGGAAGGCTTAGTTGCAAGAGCCTTATACCTGGAGAGTCACTGAGTGACCTTGGACAAGTTACTTGGGCATATGAGTTTCTGTTCCTCCTGAGTTAATGGGTAAACAGGATTGCCCTGCTTCATGGGAGTGTTGTCAGGATAAATACGGCAGAGACATGGCACAGCATGCCATAGAAAGGCCTAAAATCCAGTTGGCACACAAACCCTGAGTGCCTAAAATCCAGTTGGCACACAAACCCTGAGTGCATCACAGTGCTTAGCTTTCCTACAGCACCTTTCTTGTGCGAATTCCAAATGACCTACCAGGCATTGCTTACTTTAACCTTCAAAACATTTCTGAGAGTTAGTTATTAGACCCTTTGTGTAGAGAAGTTAATAGTGGGGCTGTGACTTTCCAAGGAAAGCAGGAGTGGATTCAGTTTTCCTGACTCTCAGTGGTGTCCCTTAAACACAGGAATTGCCTTTCTTAAGCTTCAAACTCTCTGGTGTTTGAAGTTGGAAGGCATCTCTGGAGATCATCTGGTTCAACCACCCTGCTCAGAGCACGATCAGCTAGAGCAGGTTGCTCAGGGCCACAACCAGTTGTGTTTAGAATACCTCAAAAGGATAAAGACTTCTGACTATCTTGGTGGGAAGTTTAAGCTTCTATGCCTGAGCAAAACGAAATCAGGTTACTTGAGCTGTTTTTGCAGTGAAGCACTATCTTGATTTAAATACAGCACAAGATGATAGTGGGCAAAATAGTTTTGATACCTGCTAGCTGTTAGAAGACTACTGGGTGAATGCTGTTTGGCTTAACCTGGTCCCCAATTGATAACTGACTATGTAGGATGACAATCCATGGACTAGCCGGGGAGTAAAAATAAGTTATAACTTCATCCTAGACTCAGGATGGCAGGTGGGATGGTGAGGTGAGGAGCATTGCATCCTCCCTGGATACCCACCTGGGGAAAGCAGAGCAGACCCTAAAGATTGTCCTCACCGGCAGCTCTCTCTCCAGGACTGCAGTTACACAACATGTCACAAGGAGAAGAAAAACAAATGCTTTTTATATCTCTTCACCCATCTGCACTTCCTCCTTCTGGACCAGGACTGCAAACAAAATTATCGAAACCATCAAGTTGGCAGTATTTTTAGTAAACAGCAGGAGACTCATGTGAACTGTTCCTCCTTCCCCTTGTCCTTGTCCCCTGTACGCACAACAGACTGGAGGAGTTTTCTGAGCAGAACCTTTTAAGGTTCCCCTATTTCTGCCTTCCAGACAAAACAGCTTGACTATAACACTGCAGGCCTAGAGTTGACTGAAAAGACAACTGCTCTCTACATCAAGGGAATAATTTCCCCCCTCCATGCTAAGTGCTTCACCAGGTTAGGATTCCTGGAGTTCCAGGGACTGCCTTGCTATTGGGTCATGAATGTCTCACTACACAATAACTGGCAAAGGAAGATGAGGAAATTCACAGGAGAATACAGAAAAAAAATAGAAAGTGAGTTTATAATAAGGAATGTTCCCAAAGGTTTCCAAATTGTCCAAAAATAGGCACACACATTCCTAAGGACAGTGCAAATGTGGGTGGCAAGATCCTCCTGCTACTGTTTGGGGAGAAATGAGGAGGGAGGTGGAAAATAAATTGCAAAAAGGTATTTTCATTCAGTTCTCTGGCTTGGCTTAAGCAAGGAAAAAACTGACTCTTAGCCCACATCATCCCTAGAGTGTTGCTGCTGACATCTGTGTTCAGAGACTGGTTTGCACGTTGCCATCAGCTGAGATCTTCTCCTCAGCCCCATGGAAGGGAAAAGCTGGCTAGGCCAATTCCTGCCTAGTGCTTCAAGAATACAGACAAGTCCCAGTAACATCTCTCCAATGTTCCCTAAAATCACTTTCTTTTTTCCCGGTTTGAGTTGCCACCTAAACATCATCTCTGGTTTTATAATTGCATCTGCACATCCCAGTCATAAAGTTCCTGATGTAGTGTGTTGCTGCTCACCTCCATCCCACCCTGCGTGGTCTTGATTTTCCTTCTTACCGTCCCTTTCCCATTCCCCCACAGTTCAGAGTGACACCTAGTGCCTGGGACAACTCCTGCAGGGGTTTGCTCCTTTCTTCCTCTCTCAAGACACAGACACATGCTTTATATATAAAAAGATTTGACCCAGAAATATGGTACCCGGACAGGGCAAAACCTTGGGCTGGAGGAATTTATCAAGAGAGGTTGAAAGAGGACCTCAGCTTGTAGATCATTCTCATCTGCTGTTCAACATCCAGCTCCCTTTGAAGATAATGAAGAGCTTTCCCTGATTTTAATGCGAGTCAGGCTAGTGCTTAGATAAAACATGTTTTCCTCTCTCTTTTGGTCATAGTTTTCAAGGTACATCTTCCTGCATTTCACCAGTGATGTTTTCTGGCATGAAATCTGTCAGGTTTGTTTTGCAGAGGTAGTAGGTTCATAAACAAGGAGCTTAGTCCGGGTTAAGTTCATTATTGTTGTTTACTGTATGTTTTTATTTCATGTTTCATGTTCCCTTGTTTAGTTGTTTTGGCTAAAGCAAAACAAAAACCCAAAAAGTAATTACTGAATATTTCCCCACATTTCACAAACTTCCTTTTTGAGTCATTGTTTGTGTGCCCTTCCTGGGAACTTGGTTCTGAGCTCTTCTGCTTTCTTGCTGATGTGGTCTGAAATATTTTGAAATCTGCAGGATAATTTAACCAAGGTACGTTTCTAGCCCAGCCTTGCATATGGTATCATAATGACTTTTATAACACACTATTGGTGACTCTCTTGGGTAAATTAATGTTCAATTACCTTTATCTGTGAATCCCAGAAATTAGCACAGATGTTTCAGGAAGGGACTCTTTTCCATTCTTTTGAGATGTTTTTCATGTATGCTAACTCATTGTAAAAGAAATAAAGAAGAAAAGCCCCTTTTGTATGGGCAGCGGCGGCAGGGAGAGTTGTTTAGACACTGCTGTTCTTCATGACTCTAATCTCAGAATTCTCAAAAGTGTTGCGCACTATGGCCCTATGTCTTGTTTGTTCTTCTAATGGCCATCCTCATATCAAGGGGTTGTGCAAAGGGTTCTTCAAAGAACAGTTATGAGTTTAGAATCATAGAGTCACAGAAACATTTTGGTTGGAAAAGAGATTTAAGATCATCGAGTCCAATCACTAACCTAACACTGCCAAGTCCACCATTGAACCACGTCCCTAAGCATCACACCTGCATGCCTGTCAAACACCTCCAGGAATGGTGACTCAACCACTTCCCTGGGCAGCCTGTTCCAATGATTAACAACCCTTTTGTGAAGACATTTTTCCTATTATCCAATCCAAAACCAGTGCCATGTGCTGGACACCGCTCTGCTTCATCCTGTCCTCTGGGTAAGGTCTTCGGTGGCCATGCTGAGTGATCAGTGAGCCTCTGGAGGGCTTCACCTCTTCCTAAGGACTTCTGTCTCAACAGTTCACTGTCATATATGTGGTTATGCTTCTCATAGCCTAAATTACTGCAAGTCACATTCTGTCACCTTTTACTGATCTCTCATCCCATATGAAATTTCTCGTAGTAAAGCACATCTGAACTTGTATGAGGAAGGCAATCTAAGAATCTTTATGAACAGTCAAATTTTATCACCTTACTTTTAATCCTCGTCCTTCAGACTGATAATAAGTGCATGGTGAAGTGTGGATTCTAGTAATATAAATAGACAAAAATTAGGTTAGCTTATTTTACTCCTCTTTTTGCTGTGTGTATTATAGATAACACAGTCCATGACACGCAGGCATAAAGTGATTTATATTCTTCTCCCAAATACCTTGGCATTAACCTATGAATCTTGAAGAAACAAGAATGATATTGGCTCCTAGTGAAGTCAATGAGAGCAACTGCTTTTTTTCTTTTATCCTGCAGTTTTGCAATAAGCTGATTTTCCATGCTTACATTTTTTCCCCAAATCACTTTAATGATTTCATGAGTAGGGGTTGAGGGAGTAGTGAGGGCCCTTTAATTTAATACAGATCTGTGTTCTGTTTGTCTTTTATCAGATTCTCTTTGAAATGGTACAGATGAAATACCTTACAATATCTGGGGTTTCTTTCATTAATCATTATTACATTCACATAAAAATGGATCTTGTACCAAGTAGTTCATGTTTATGTGCACTGTAAAATTAAGTGAGTAGTCACTCTAAGCATAAATAAAGCATGTGTCTATGACACAAGTAAAAACCCCAAACAACAAAATACTTCAGGTCCTATCTTAGTACCTCTTTTTGGCACCTCTAATCATGAAAGCCTTTTTAAACATGTTAGATTTGCTGTATGTCTGGTTACAGTGTTGGTTTCTCTATAGAAGCCCTGGTGTCTACCTGGGTTGAGGGGAGCAGATTATGCTTCAGGTGTCTTTGGCTCCTCAGCTGCTCTGGACAAGATTTGGGGAGGCAAAGGCTAGTCAAAGGCATGCCATGCCATGCCATGCCCTACCTGGGTCTTCCTCTTGATCGTCAGAGGACCCTGTGCATCTGTCTTTTTGTCCAGTGACCAGAGGCATGCTCTTAACACTTGGGAGCAGGGGAAAGAAAACCAGCTCCTTCTTTCAACCAGAGCCACTGGGCCTGAGGCTGTATATGTGTGCTTAAAGAGTACAGCAATAGCTGGGCAGTGCTGAGCAGGGGTTATAGGAGCCCACCCGGGAGCTGGGTGGTCTCTTGTGTGGTCAGTCTGATTTTAATGGATTCACCATTTGACCCAAGGAAACAACAAGGATTGCAAATGGCAAGAAAAATTATTAGTGTGTAATAAGAATCATTTAAGTATGACCCAAACAGGCAGAGTAATGGGACAAAGGTTGAAATATTAGGTTTCTAACCACTGTTGTTTGTTTCTTTCAGAATGTGTCAGGGAGGAGGAAAGAGTCCATGAGCTGTCAATTGTCTTTACAATTAGGAGTACAGTCTGTGGCCAGAAGTCCACTGTGGCTTGGCTGTGAGGTGTAGGGATATGTGCAAAGGGGCAGGTAAGCAGGTATCTGAGCCTGATGTTCTGCCTGTACTTGACAGTTATCCCCACCGTTATCCCTCCAGGACTGGGCATATTGCCTCCTTGCCTCTGGCTCAATACCTAGATGAAAGCCAGCCCTACAAGTTGCAACTCTACTACATGCTCTGTGGCCAAAAAAGCAAGCTGTGTGGAGGCACTGGGCTAAGAAAGAGGATATGTCAAAGCTGAAGAGCAGCAAGGAGCAACTTAGGCTGAATGTGCAGCGCAGATACATTATTAGTGTCACTGTGGATAAACACAGAGTGATACATATGGGATAAAGTAGTCTTGCTTCACATGGAAAACAATGGGCTAAGTGCTCACTGTTGTCACTGAGGAATGCAGTTATGGGCTGTAATACAAGGAACCAGCATGGGTCAAAGACCTCATCTCATTTTAGGGAGAAAATCAGAAAT
>JANHGB010041704.1:36386-48732 GCA_026283785.1 Coracopsis vasa
AGTCTTCACCACCCTATGTTGGGAGGGTACAGCACATGCTAGTGTTTAACCTAAGTCGAATGACGGCAGAAGTTGGCAGGTGGGCATTGAAACAAACGGTCAATTATTACTTTGCACATTTAGTTTGTTTTGTTAGTTTTTTTCTTTAACTGGTTCCTTTTAGCATACAATGGGGCTTGGTGGTAAGATCTCAGCACACAAACTTACATGTTCTCAGTTGAATTTTCTCTGATAAACACACTAATTTATCTGAGATTGAGGTTGAGAAAGTGCAATTGTTTGCAGCAGAGCTGCAAAATCATCTGGATTATTCCTTCTTCACAACCTTTTCCTTTTTTTTTCTTTTCTTTTCAATTTCATTTTAAAGACCTTGCTTAAAGACAAAAAATAGAAAACATAAAAACCCCTAAGCTAAACCAAACAAAACCCCAACAAAACTCAAAACCATAAAGAGAGTAAAATACGGCATGGAAGGTGATCTCTCAGGTCCAAGTGAATCATCTTCCCTTAGAAAAGTTTTCTGCTATTAGACTTATAATCAACACATTTGGTCAATTTGAATGAGTTCAGAACCACGTGAGTTCAGACTCATCCTTTCCAAATGAGGGCTTTCCATCTGCCCTGGCAAATCCTATTGGAAAGCAGGGAAATCTAATGACCCTATAACAACAGCCATGTTTCTTGTGACTCTTTCTGATGGATCTTTAGCTAGATACTCCTAGCTCCTAAAAGTGGAGATGGAAAAGATCTAATAGGGGAGTTAAGTCTTCCTGATGTGCAGTGTCCAAGAAGATGGCTGCATCAGTTCCACACTGACACCAACAGTGGTCCCAATTTTTGTCCATTGCCATCGTTTCTCTTTTACTCTTTCAAGCTTTCTGAAGGCAGCGTTCAACACATGCATCCTTCAAACATAATATCACAAGTCTACTTGCTGTCAGTGGAAAGCTAAGCATATGAACCATTGTTTTTTCTTGATACAGAATTGCAGGCTTTTATTCTGGACAAAACTATGGGTCATAGCCCACTAAATAGCCTCTCAGGAGCAGAAATTTACTTTCCTTCCTTTACAAGAGTTTTAACCTATGTAAAAGTGCTGAATACTTATAAATGGAGAAAGCCTGTGAGCTTGGTCCAACACCCTTAACCCTTGGCAAAGCTTTTATTTCATAATGGCACTCGGAGGATAAATTACTCTCATAGGAGGTACGAAGGTAAATTAAAATAGGGATGTTAATTTGGAGTGGGTGTAAATGAGTGTGACTCTTTTGAAATGGGTGAAACTTTCACCATGTCTGGATTTGCTCCCATCTCCCTCCCCATGCCTGTGGAAGAGCAGGTGCCCTGCTCAGCTCAGGCTGGGAGCCAGTGTGTGTATGTCCTCAGCTGTCAGTCCTGCCTTTACCCTTTCTTTTTACCAAAACAGAAACAAGGCCAGAGGAATTTAAACCTGCTCGGTTTGTTCTGTTAGCAAATATAGGCTGCAAACCCGTTTTTCTTGCTCTCCCAGTGGAGAGGGAAAGACAGTATAAGGACAGGGAACTGAAGACGATGGGCCACATCAACTGATGTTTGTGCTTGTGGAGGTGTGGAAGAGCGGTCGGAAGGGTTAAACAGGCCTGGTTTTGAACGCAGTGGAGAAAACGAGCATGACAGCAAAAAATATATTAAAAATAAAACCAAAACATAAAAAACTGGCTGCAAAGATGGACTTAGGCAAAAGCATTTCATGTGAAGAGTCATGCACACATATGGGATAAATTACTGAGAAAGGGCATGGAAACAAAATATCTTAAACGTATATTTAAAAGGAAAAGAACAAGGGGGAGAAGAAGAGACATGGGATGTTGCTAAAGAAACACGATGAGAGAGACGGCATAGGAGCCAGCAGGAAATGGTAGCAAACTAGCTGCCAGGAAAAGGGCCAGTGGGACCGATTGCGTTCTGCTCCTCCCTTTTGTCAAAGGCCTTTGTAGTACCTTTCCTGCTCCATTTAACATGGATGCACAGTATGGTGCACAGGGCGTATGCACCTGAGGACTCAGGGAAGGAGAACTGTGGGGTAAATGAGATTGGGGAAATGGAAAAGAGAAGCAAAACACTCAGTCCCTTGTTGAGGAAATCCCTGTGGACTGCAGGGCGGGAGGAAGAAGTAAGAGGAAGGGAGCGAGTACTCTGCAAGATATTCCCCTTGGCTACCACCCAAGAGCTCCCATGGCAACCTAAGGTACTTTTGGCATGTGTGGTGCTAAAACAAACCTTATCTACACCACAAAAATTAGAGCTGCTTTGGTTATCTACACACAGAGACAAGAGTAGCTGTACTCGGGACTGCTCTAGCTCATATCTGTTTTGCTCCTCACATTCCTCTATGCTTCCAGAGAGGTCTTCATGGTGGCTGCAGAAACAAGTGCTGAACTTAGTTTGTCCTTGTCTACACTTGCAGTTAATTCACATTCAGCCCTGGTTCAGCCGCTTCTGTTGCTGACACCTGTTGTCAGCAGTCGGTAATTTCTTTTTTTAGGACAAGCCTACGTTGCCCTCGAGCTCAGAAAGGGCCTTAAATTAGACTTAATTCTATTCAGATGTAGTTAGCAGTATTTAATTAGCACAGTCCTGAAGCAAAAGTCAGTCTATTCCTTGGATCACTGGAGTGCATTCTGGATACTTTCCATATTGCTGCAGGAGCCTGACCTTTACTTTTTTTATCTTTAGCCCAAGAAATGTGCTGGGGCTTTTCAAGCACTTTTGGAGTAGGGGCCACATCTTAATAGGCAGATTCCTTTGCTGATGGCTTCCTGCTCGTTTGCAATTGCAAAACTTCACTGAGGCAATTACCGTGATTGCAGACATGGGAATGCGACATTAGGAAAGCATTTAATGTATTCTCAGCATCTGTTACAATACTGCTGCAAATGGAAACCATGGGGAGATGCCAGCACTATGGGTAGGACTCAACTTGCTTAACTTTGACTTACTAGAAGTTTGTGTCCAGTCTGAACTAGACATATAGGTGCTCTCTGTAGACAGCAAATAGACACAGGCATGTCCAGAGAGTGATTCATATCTTGAGTTGGTCTCCAAGGGAAGAAGTATGACTTCTCCTCTGACGGTGCTCTGGTTTATAGGGAGGTAAGTAGTTTAGAATAGCAAGCCCATATTAGGCAGCTAAACTTAGGTTACTTGAATCCTGTCCTTTGTGACCATTGTGATCTTCACAGACCACTACAAACTGCCCCAGAAATGATGAGCCAATGCTAATTGCACCTCTACAGACTGTTAGCTGACAAACTGTGAGATCTCTCGCTTGCCAGAAGAGTTCAGCTCATTCCCAGAAAGTGATGCAGGAACTGGCAAGAAGATCCTCTACAGGAATAAGAAGAAAGGGGGGGGTGTATCAGCAGTAATAGAGACAAACCCCAGCCCTCAGATTAAAAGCCTTATCTGTGTAAACCAAGTAGAGAAGGATGCTCTAGAAGCTATTTGTTTTAACTTTTCTGCTTTTTTCATTCAGGTTCTTGTCCATTTTCTCCCTTGTTTCTGTGGAGATGCTTACACCACATGACTAGAACACCATTCTCCTTGAATCCATTTTTAAATGGCGGTTCGGACAAGACTACTGAACTGCTTAACTGAGTCTGTTAGTTCTCCTCTGGTGAAATATTTTTGTTTTGCCTGACATAATTAAATATGAGAACAAATAAATAGACAAACAGAATTAATAACATTTATATCCTTTAAAAAATACCTAAATTTCAGGCCCTGAAGATGAAACAACCCCAAAAGACAATGAGGAAGCCACAGGCTGGGTGACCCAGGAGAGCTTGTTGGGTGTGGTGCAGGTGGGACATGAAATGAGGGTGCTGTATGTGCTCCATACTATGGGAGACGATACAGCCATTATTTGAGAGAACTGATTCCTCCTTGTTTCTGGGAAGGAAAGGTCAGGGCATCTTCATGGCTGTGGGTTGTGACATGAAATGAGCATCTATCTCTCCTGCAGCCCAGAGCCGAAATGGCACAGCCTCACCCAGTCGAGCTGGGTATCCCGAACAGACTGGTACTACCGCATAGTGAGGTTTTACCTCCCTCATCTCCTCCTCCAGCAGGTTTCTAGGCTTGTGCAGAGCTTGGTGTTTGTTGCAGTTCTGTGGTTTCCAACAGAGCCTGCAGCAGCCACGGGTAGTGATTACTATGCCAGGCCTTGAGAGCAGCGGCTCTCAGGCCAGAGCTTGTCATCTCAGGCTTTCCCATTAACTACCTAGTTGGACCCTTGCTCAGACTGCTGGCTCCAGTGGACCTCCTCCTTACATATCCACCCACATCTTGGGGGGCAGTGGGATCCAGCAATCTCGCAGCTGGTGGAAACATCTCATTTGTGGAACATGAGCTGTGAGGTTTTTGGATCCCACTGCCCTCCACAATACCCAGCAGTGTGGTTTGTGGGTCAGGGACCCATTGAGGCCAGCCAAGGACTGAGAGTCCCCTGCACAGCTGGGCACTTAGTGCCACATGTGAATGCCACACTGGCTGAAAGAGTCAGTGTCTTCCTCTGCTCTACCCTCTATTAACCTGTGGGTCCTGCCAACACAGCACAGGTTGTGCTGTGAACCAGATCTGGGAGCTACACTGACTACTAAAAAAACCTCTATCCCTCCTTTTCTAATTTAACCTGGGGCACTTCAGTGAGCTCAAATCATGGATACTGAACAGCAGCATCCACTCCACAGAGGTGGAAAGTGAAATCAGGGGGAGAATGTGCAGATGGAAGTGGTGATGGTGGAGAGAACATAACATTGAAGCAAATCCTAAGAGTTTTGTGGGCATTTTTGAAATAATTTAGGCCTAGGTTTTAAGAAGTTAGCCTGAAGCTTGAACCAATGTGATTTGTTTCAGATCAGCTGTTAGGGGAAAACTGTCCTCCTCCTTTGAATTTTAAGTATCTTTGAGTACTCTAAGTACTTTAAGTACTTTTGAGACTTTGAGAACCTCAGACTGTCCCACAGCAGAAGTCAGACCCCTATAAACACTCTGATGGGGAGGTGACACAGGAATCATCCTGCTCACTTTCTCTCTTCCCTCTTCTTCAAACCCTTGGTCCCCTTCACTAACACATTAGTGCAGCTGTATGCTGAGACAGGTTAGTGAAATAGTCTTGAGGCTAGTCCTGAGTTTAGTATCTTCTTTCCTTCCTTAGGAAAGGACATATTTTGGCCTCCATTTCCCTCTTCCTCCGTCAAGAAAGTGTAATTGTTCGCAGCAGAGCTGCAAATTCATGTGGATTATTCCTCCCTCACAATCTTTTCATTCCTTTTTTCTTTTCTATCTTTTCAGTTTCGTTTTAAATACCTTGCTTAAAGTTGAGGTGGGAACCAGTGGTCAAGAGTGGCAAAGGGTGGAAACCTCTTAAACTGGCTTTGTGACATTGTAGTGAAGTTGTGAAGGGGATCGTGCAACAAATTGTAATGTTTAACCATGCTCTATCAGGGCCAGGAGCTCAGCTGTGCGTCATGGGGCTTTTGGGGCTGGAGACCATCCCTTTGCAGCCTCCCTGAAGCTGAGGTGTAGTATATGCCCATCTTCAGACCACACCATGATGTCTCCAGGTTTTTGGGGAGCTCTGTCAGGCTACAGGGCACGCTGGCTTGCAACAACTCACTTATGCAATATAGGCTGTATCTGCTTGCTGCTGCCAGATTGTGGAAATCTGCAAATAATTGCGAAGTCTGCTGGTTTAATTGGCTTGTGGTGTATTTGCACAGATGGGTGAAGTCTTCCAGGCCAATATTTTCCAGAGTGACTTAGCAGTCTCTCAGCTTTAAGATGCCCAATATGAGACACCTTAAAAGCTATGGGTTTCTGCAAGGTTTTTTAAGAGAAGCACCCCCAAACTGAAGCAATGCAAACAACCAATTACTCAGAAACCCCTTACCCCAGAGACCCTGAGCTGGGGGAATCTTTCATAGTAGCTTGATGAAAGCCAAACCAAATTAATAAAAACAACACAAAACTTCTTAACACATTATTGGTTCAGCAGAAACCCCAGTGTGAACGTGTGTGTGTGCAGGCTTCTCTACAGAAAGTATAATGAATAAACGCATATCTGTGTGCTAAGGGAAGGGGGAGAGGACAGACATTTTACTTCATGTGAGAGTCAGCTGTTGTGGCTGTTGTTATTTTTTTTTAATAAGGTACAAAATGTTACCGTGCAGCAGTGTCCCTGTGTGCTCTGGCCCTTTTCCAGGCCTAGAGCTAAGTGCTTACTGGGGAAAAGAAAGCATCGTACTTGACTTTCTGAAGTATAGGCTGTTATCGCTTGTTAGAAGCTGAAAAGGAAAAGAATCAAATTACTTATTAATTAAATACAAACTCTGTAAAATTGTTCAGAAGTAACCAGCCCCTGGGGCCCAAGCTACAGATGCCTCATATTTGAATGTACAAAAGATATACAGTTTGTTAGCATTATCATCAGCTTTTTCTACCAATAATTTGCAGGGAGACAAGAAAGCTTCTGTTCTCACTGAAAGATTCCACCCTTGCAAAATAAACAATTTATAAGAAGGTATAAATTACTATTGTAAAACATTTTTAGGAGCATCCACAGAAGGGACAGTACCAACATAAACCCAATTCAGTTCAAACAGTTTTCACAAGCAGAAAAATGGTGTAGCTACATGATCTTGCTGTAATTATTACTGAGAATATGACCTTGGAAGCCTGCAGGATTGTAATGAAGTTGAGGTGCCCTAGTGCTGAAGTCATTCACTTTGAACCAAAGCTAGTTGGCTTTGTAAAGTCTTCCTTCCCAAATGGTTGTCCAGATCATATGTTCAGAGCTGGATTCAACCCTTCACTTGTGCAGCCAAAATGGACCTCGGTTGCCAGTGTGAGCACTTCTCACTCTTTTTCTGTGTCAATTAGTTTTTGTCTTTAAGCTCATGTTCCTGAAGCTGTGCTACTGCTTCTTTAGAGAGTTTTGAACCTTCCCAGTAGAATGACTTCCTGGTACCTGTGGATAAGGTGAAAGTCTCAAAAAGCAGAAGACATTACAAAGAACCCCAACACTTATTCTTTTGGAAACCTCAGCATTATTAAAACCCTGAAGCGACCTCGCACCCTCACAGCCACATACTCATTAGAGCCCAACCTCCACTTTCCCACTAGGCACCATGAGAAAGCTTATTGCCAACCATCTTCTAGAGCATTAGAGACAGGTCTTCAAAGGTATTTAGACACCTGCATGCCTCTGAGGAGTTGGCCCTGAGTTCTCAGCAGGCTTAATTTGGCCTGGTGGGTGGCTGACTAGCCTCTTTTGATTGCTGAGTACTGAGAGTTGGGGTTTTTGTTTCTAACTCTGGGGCTGAGCAAACCAACCACAGTAGAATGAAGCAACCTGAAGTAAGGGTCTAGCAAGGTCTAATAGTTTGCTCTGAAGGCTAGAAAGGAACATGTTAGAAAGGGCTCCTCACTGGCCTGAGAAGTTTTGTCTGCTCTCAGGTTCTTCAGGCTAATTGAAATGAGGGCTCAAAAGGTGTTCAGATGCTCACAAGGCCAGATGAGAGGCTGGGTTATTTTTTGGCAGTTTTCATTGTTTTGGGAAGGGCAAAGCATTTCTGAGAGGTTGCACATGGCTTGTGAGTAATGGAGACCACCAGGAATAGAATTTATTTTAGGACTTTGTTATAGAGATCTGAAGAGCAGTTATCGAGTCAGTTATTGTTATTGCTGCTTCTGTGATTTCACACCTGTTTGTTGCTGACTTGGGGTGGAGGGGCAACAGCAGAAAAGAATTGCCTAGGCCTCTTATAGTACCAGCTATGTTTTGTCATTGCCATTCAAGTAAGCTGTTAAGTATAAACTACGAGATTTGCAATGCTAACTTTGTCCTTTGCAAACTGGTTTGGGTGAAAGTTGTTCTCCAAAAGCCTTTCAGATAGAGATAACAAGGTGTCAAATCCTTTAAAGTAATGCTTTCAGGTGCTTGTCTTCGAATAGATGTCCCAGTTTAGCTGCTGGCAGTCAGAACAAAGGGAGTAACCAGGCAGCTTGTTAGAGTCAAACCCCAGAGCAGATTAAGCCTTTGCTCTGAGAAATGTTTAGCTCCTTATGAGGGAAACCCAGAACACATGCTGGTAAACACAAGGGCTCTCTTTTTCTGTCTTTCTCATGAGCAACTGAAATCATGGCCCCAGTGAATTTTGCAGGAGACTGGCTTCAGTGACACAATTTTTGCCCTTTGGCTTGCCAGCTTACTCTACTATTTTAGGCATGGCTGGTTTAGGTCAGCCTTGGATGGGGTTAGGAGCACTGACGGCAGCTCATAGTTGGGTTCAGCAGGCTCTTGCCCTGGCAGCACCACCACTGGTGGTAGAGCACTTCTGGTGAGGAGCAAGGAGTTGTAAATCTGGCAACTGGGCTGCCAGTTCTTAGAAAGATGAGAAAAGGGGGCAGGGATCCTTATGAACCTCATATGAAGGTTGCTTATGAGAAGATCAACTTAAAGGCAGTTCTTGGGTTGTTTGGGTATTTTTTCCTAGGTGCTATATCCCCCAAAAGACCGTGTTTGGTTTCAGTGTGGGGTCACTTGGATGACAAGGTTTCTTTTGCCTTGAAGTGTCTGTCACCTACCTCATAACAATTTTCTTGTTACCAGAGGCTTGCAGAATCCACTTTCAATTTTTCTCTGAAATAATATCACATTGCTGTAGGTTAATGCCCTGGCTTTTGCATCCTGAAGCTGTACAATTCCCTTACTGGGTTGATTAACACAAACAACATCTAGTAAGCTTGAAATGTGATGGGTACTGTTATAGTTGTAATTACCCTAGCACCTAGAGACCTTGACTGAGATTGAAGTCCCATTGTATCCGGTACTGGTCAAAGTGTTTCCAACAGCATGAAGCCTAAACAGATTAAGAAAAGGGTGAGGGGAGAAATGTAGGTGCCAAGAGTTGCAGCAATGTGCACAACATGACCCAAGGAAGTCATAACGACAACTCAGGTCCCAGGTCTTCATAGGAATCAGTTACTTAATGCCATCATTTTGCTACATGAGATGGGTCATCTCCCTTAAAGGATTTAGAAAGTAGCCAGACAAGTTCCCCTGTTTATATAAGGAAGATGTTTGTAGACCTCTTGATCCTGAGGCAATTAATATAGCCTATTGGGGAATGAAAGAAATAATAATAATAAAAAAGGCTGGGCTAGATTCTCATGTAAATGGCACCCAGAATGCCTAAAATTCTTAAAGATGCAGATGTTTTTGTGTTGGGTTATTTTTTTGGTGAACGGCCTCTTTGTGGTCAGTTGTAAGCATCACATTTACATAGTTCTGTATTTCTGAAAAAGTCTATTGCATAAAGTTGGGATCCTACCAAATGAAAACAAACCCCAACACTAACAAAAAATAAGCAGCCCTTCCAACAGTGTTCAGTAACTGAGTTAGAGTTTAGTGCTGTGTCCTGGAAAAGAAATGAAAAAAAATATCCAGGCACCATATAATTTCATGCACTAAAAACTTTAAACATTTCAGATGAGCATAACATATGACATAGAGTGGTTTTTACTTAATGAATGGCTTTAAGAAACGGGGCCAGGGTCCCTTCTCACAGCTGAACGCCTTGTGCCAAGAGCGTTGCTGTACAATGTGTCATCACTTGGGAACCTAAAGAATTGTACTTGAGAAAACATTGCTACAAAATATCATCCCCTTCCCAGAAAGGTTCACTTCAGGCTTTATACAAAAACAGGACAACTCATTTCCACTGAATATAATTCATCTGTTGAGAAACTTTCTTAAAGGCGTAGGGCACAAAGCAAGTGGCTGGAAAGCCGGTTAATCTTGAGGTAACAATAACAGTTCATCATTATTATTGCTACGTAGCTCTTTCTGTGCGGGGCAGACTTTACAAGCAAGAAGCAGTTAACCCTCCCCATACCCTGCGGAGGGGACAAAGTGCTGCTGGATGCTTTATGGGGTCTGTGCAGGGGTGCACTCCTGGAGCTGGAGCTCATGCACCTCCTGAACAGGGCTTGTCTTCAGCCTGTGGTACAGCTGCTGCAGAGGCAAGAGCCCTTTGTTTGGCTGTGAAGTTCAACCACACAGTGAGCTAGAGGGTTTTGCCCAACTTATCTGCACCTGAGAATATCCTATGTGGTTTACATTGGGACTGGGGGGAAAGGGAAAGGAAAAGGATTGGAAGGGAGGGCAGAGGAGAGGAGAAGGAAAAGGTCTGTTTAGCTGCCATGAGAAACTTCCAGTTAAGCTTATGCCAAAAAATTGCTACTCTAACAAAATGGCAAAGGATATGAGATGTGTTAAATGGGAAGTCTTACACAGATGGAGTATACTGACCTGAAAATGCTTTTGTTCATATGGTGTGTTTTGTTTGGGGATATTAAGCCAGTAATTATTTTTACTGATATAAGCCTCACCTCTACAATAGTGTTTGCTGGGATAGTTCAGTGTAAGTGTGTGTGTTTATTTTTGGGGACTGCATATGAACATCCTCTTCCTTGCCACCCCTGTGTGAATGGAAGCTTCACCTGCTTCTCTCTCTCATTTTACACTTGAAGCAAAATGAAAACCAGAAAGTGGTCTAAGCCATACCATGAGGTTCTTCCCTGAGATAAGATCAGGGTCATTTGGAAAGACTGCTCCTTTAGCAAGTCAAGGGAAGTGTGGTGACAACCAGAGAGCTCCAGAGAGAAAAGAATGAGTTACTTTCAGTGCTAATAATTTAACTTGTGTTTTCCATGGGCATAACTTTTTGTACAACCTGCCCTACGGCAAGGTGAGATGGGCCAACCCCTTGCACTAGTGCAGAGAAGGCATTTCTGATTTTTAAACCAAATCCCATTAAGGATACCCCTAAGCTGTACCCCCTGCCAGCATCCTCTCAAGTGCTCAAAATCCCCTGAACTGGTCCCATCCAGGCTTCTGCAGGCGTGTGACAGGGCCCAAAACTGCTCTCCACCTGCAGCAAGGGAAACAGCGAGCAGAGCCCCCCGAAAGTGCAGGCCTGCCGGGGTAAGAGCGGGGACCCTGCCTTGGGGATGCTGTCAGGAGAGAGGCCGGGTCCTGGCGCTGGCCTGATCTCTGTCCTTAGGCTCCCTCTAGAGTTTACACCAAAGGAACTAAAGGTCTTAAACTCCGCCGGGCTTCTGCCCGCGCTGAGTGCTGCTGCCGGCAGCGCGGGGCTTGCAAGCAGCAGCTCCCTGGCAGCTCTGGGCCCCCCTCGGCACTGCTCCCGTCCTGGGATGATGTCCCAGGGCCTTCCTAAGCTAAAATGGCTCTTTCCTCCCAGGCGGTCTCTGCTGCTGAACCTCACAGAGCCCTTATCCTGCCCAAAAGAGGAGGGTTCCTGTTAAGCATGTTACAAACACCCTCAGGGCACACAGGTGAATTCTCAGGACCTGCACCTCGAATCTCACAGCGGCCTCACTCCACATCTCTCGAGAAAATTAGTGTTTTGCCCAGAAAACTGGAGGCGTGGGGAAACAGCATCAGGTCAGTGACAGCAAGGGTAGTGAGAAGCAAAATTCCTCAAGCCTCTGGCTTTCAAAAGAGGCATGCCATGCCTCTGCCATCCTCATCCTCAACGCTGGAAGATGCAACCGATGGAGGAGCTCAGATGTTATTCACAGTTTCCCCACTGTTTGCAAGAATCACAGAATCAGCTGGGTTGGAGAAGATCTTTAACATTATCATGTCCAGCCGTCAACCCCGCACTGCCAAGTCCACCACTAACTCATGCCACTGAGGGCCTCATCTACACAGTTTTTGAACACTTCCAGGGGTGGTGATTCCACCACTTCCCTGGGCAGCCTGTTCCAATGTCTGAGCACCCTCTCTGTGAAGAAATTTTTCCTAGTATCCATTTCCTAATTCCTAGTACTCCTAATATCTTCCCTGGCACAGCTTGACACAGTTTCCTCTTGTCTTAACACTTGTTACTTGGAAGAAGAGACCAGCCACCTCCTCACTCCATTCTCCTTTCAGGTAGTTTTAGAGTGAATATTGAAAATCCCAAACAACCCTGATGCTTTATGTGTGCGGTTTAGATGTACTTTGCCGGTTCACTTGACAACCTTATAAAGTGCTGGGGAAGGAGGGTGGCCAAAATGAGGGCGGGAAGCTTGCCTAAGCGGTTCTGGAGGAAAAAAAAACAGCAAGCAGCTCTGCCAGTGGAAAAGCCCAAACAAGAGAGAGGCACGGGGTACTGGGAAGAAAGGGGACAGGGTGTTCAGAGCCTGCTGGAGGAGCCAGGACATTCCTCGCACAGCCCTTCCTATAAACACTCCTCCCTCCTTCCTGGTTCACTCCTCCAAGTTTTGGTTGGGCTTT
>JANHGB010041705.1:0-14382 GCA_026283785.1 Coracopsis vasa
TTTGCCTATCCCACATTGGCCTTTTTAGTCATCAGCGCGCTTGTAGTAAGCGTGTGTAAAGCCCTTCCCAAAATCTTTGTTCGCGAAGTCAAGCCATCAGTCAATCAGGTAAGATCCTGAAGGTGATACTACTTTTCTGTACACAACCTGTGTATAAGTGTAATTGTTATATGTGTTAATGTCCAGATTAAGTATACTTTTAGGAGAATATCAAATACTTTGAGATTAATTCAGAGAAAAGTTTCAAGAACAGGACAAGAGGTAATGGTTTAAAACTGATACAGGGGAGATTTACATTGGATATAAGGCAGAAATTCTTCACTACAAGTGTGGTGAGGCACTGGAACAGGTTGACTGAGGGAGTTGTGAATGCTCCATCTTCAGCAGTGTTCAAGGCCATTTTGGACAGGGCTTGGAGCAACCTGGTGTAGTGGAAGGTGTCCCTGTCTGTGGAACAAGACAAGAGGTAATGGTTTAAAACTGATACAGGTGAGATTTACATTGGATATAAGGAAGAGATTCTTCAAGTGTGGTGAGGCACTGAAACAGGTTGACTGAGGGAGTTGTGAATGCTCCATCTTTAGCAGTGTTGAAGACCAGGTTGGACGGGGCTTGGAGCAACCTGGTCTAGCGGAAGGTGTCCCTCCCCGTGGCAGAAGATTGGAACTGGATGACCTTTAAGGTCCTTTCCAACCCAAACCAGTCTGTGATTCTGTGATTCTATGGTTCTGTAACAATGCGTAATCAGGGAACCATTGCCAGTGAAAGACTTCAGAAATTCAGTCTGCTGAATTTATCAAAGTGATAAGTAAGAGATCATCTCATAATGATTTTCAAGCATACTCATAATGAAGAGATTGCCCAGTTCTTTAGCAAACAACTGCAAACATGGCCTCACAATTCAAATATGAAATTAATTGAAGTTTGCATGGGTGAGAGTAAGACCCCCTGATTCCAGTCTCCCAGTTATGATAATTAATGTATTTTGAGGATATCAGTAACCTAACTGAGTGAGAACTGTCTCTGATCCTTTCCAGAGCCTGATATGTTAGCGTTGCAGTTTCCATACACCTTCAACTGAAGAAGCAACTCTTTGAAATATAGAGCATTTAATTGGGAGCAGACGTTTGCTAAAATTAAGTGGGAGTGGTTGGTAATACTGTCGGATTTGTAGCCCATAACAACAGGCAGGTGCTCAGACAAATTTACTGATATGTTATAATGATGTGAAGTGGATAAACCTCAGTGGGAGAGCAGGGACCTGCTTCCTCTGTTTACTGTAATGCAACCTCCAAAGGAAAATACCACATTTCTGAATTTAGGTGGATTATTGACACAGTTGCTACCGGAATGAGATCTGAATTGCAGCCACCAAAACTGGTCTGTTTTGTCAGATTTTGAAACTCCAGTCCCCTTCAACAAATAATAAAACATAAACTTACATAGGGAGGCACTGGCAAAATCTTACCATCAACCATTACTGCTGTGAGGAGATGAAAAAGCCAATATCCAGGGAGGTGTTTGGTTTGCCTTGATCACACTTAGAAGCATGGCACATACAGCCGCTACAAGGCATGATTGTGTTGTATTTTGTGAATCCTACATGGTAGAGGTAAAAATAGTTTGTCATCATGACATGTCGACCCTACCAATGACAAAGTTGTCATCCAGGGTGATTACCCCAGTGCAACATAAACGGCAATAGAAGGACCCAAGTAATATCAGTAGGTAGAACAGAAGAGTTAACTTTGTTTAGGCACTTTAATGAGTAACTTAAGCAAGTGAGCATGAAGTGTGGGGCAATAGAGATTTTCCTCTTAGGAAGGTTTTTTGAAGTTGCTTGCTTTATAGTGGTAATGTGTGCTGATGCCAATTTGTGTCTAAATATATTCTGGATTTTTTCAGAATGGTATTTAACAAAATCAGTTATCATAATGAATTTTAAGCACATTTAAAAAATGGAGTCTTAATTCAAACCTGGAGTTTTTTCACACAGCATCTGATTCAAACAAGCTAACACAGTTTTTGGGTCTTGAAAGAGAAACAATTGAGATGATCTATGGAATAAGAACAGACTTAGAGGGGATCTTATCAGTGCAGATCAGTCTCTTAAAGGTGGATGCCAGGAGGATGGTGCCAGACTCTTTTCAGTGGTGCCCAGAGACAGGAAGAGGAGCAGTGGCCCTAAACTAAACCACAACAAGTTTCACCTCAACTTGAGGAAGAACTTCTTTCTATTGAGGGTGGCAGATCATTGGAAAAGGCTGCACAAAGGGGTCATAGAGGAATGTCTTCCTCTCTGGAGACATCCCAAGCCCGCCTGGACACATTCCAGTATAACCTGTTCTGGGTGGCCCTTCCTTGGCAGGGAGTTGGACTGGATGATCTCCAGAGGTACCTTCCAACCCTAACAATGCTGTGACTCTTGTAATTCTGTGACTGTTGTAACACTTGGTCCCTTGTTTCTGCATGTGAATTCTCACAGCTCCTTCACATATAGGCCTATTTTATCACTGAAATCTTACTTAACTATCACTAGGAGTTTGCTGTTGTAAAGCACAACAGACACAGTTTCAACATGAAAAGAGACTTGGACCTCAAAATATGTTCCTTTAATGTCATATGATATTTAGTAAGTCTGTAAAAATAATTGGGAATATTAATATGGAGCAAAGCTGTGCTTAGACTTCAGATTCGTGGATTTTATGGAAAAATAACCTTATCCTGAAACTGGTGAGATTTCTGTACCTCTGCTGCATTATTTCCAAGCAGACGTGTTCTTAGCTGCTAATTTGCAATGCAGATGAAAGAGTTCTTCAGCAGCCAGATTTCAGGCTTTTGCTAACAGCTTACATTTTCATATAAACCAATGTTTAAGAAGTGTTCAGGAGATAATGTAGCAGAACTCATTAAGAGGAGACTGCTGTGTAATGCATGCGATATTTGAATTATTACCACTAGCTACAAAGAAAAGGAAATATGAAAAAAAGTGCTTTGAAAAATGACTTAAATCAGCTGAAGTAGGACTAACACAAAGTGGGAAGATTCCAACATCTCAGAAATAAGATAGACTTGAAGGAATTTGTAGAAACTCCTAGGAAGGATCTTGTATATGCTGTTATTGTAAAAACGATTTGTTGAAGAAATCATGTTGACTTGTAGCTGTAAGTTGAAGTTCTGGGACTTGCATTTAGAGAAAAGTAACAGTTCAGGTGGGCTTGGCCTTGGTCCTTCTAGGATCCAGCTGGCATTGGCCCTATCTGACATGAGAAATTTCTTGCACCTTCTCAACAGCAGCCACCCCTGTAGCTACCCCACTACTAAAACTTTGCAACTCAAACCCAATATATTCGTCATTTTTGCAGAATAACCTTTTAGAGTAGAATTCACTCTTTAAGGAGAGAAGAAAAATAATCTATGAATAGTGAGTATCTCTCCAAAAAGTAAAGACTCTATCTTCCAAAAGAATTCCTTATTCCAGCTATGGAGGGGATAGATCTTATGTAACTTACACACATGTTAATGTAATGTATGTATTATAAAAATAATTCCATATATATAAAGGGGAGTCGAGGTTGGAAGGAACCTCTGGAGATCAAGGCTCTTGCTCAAAGCTGGGATAGCTATGGGGTTGGACTAGGCTGCTCTTGGCCTTACCCAGATGAATTTTAAAAACCTCCAACAACACTGGAACTGCAGTTTCTGTGGGCAGCCTGATTTTCTAATGTTTGATTGTTCTCGTGGTGAAGAAGTCAGAACCTCTCGTTTCAACTTATGTCTGTTGTCTCTTGACTTCCTTCCTTGCACCATCCTGCTGTAGGAACTACCCCTTTTACCCCCAGTTCCCCAAGTCATTTATTCTCCAGGCTGAGTAAGCCCAGCTCCCCCAGTTTCTCCTCACAGGGCAAATGACCCCAACCCTGGCCATCTTAGTGGCCCTTCACTGGACTTGCTCCAGTTTATTCTCGTCTTTTTTTTTTTTTTTTTTTTGTATTGGGAGAGAAAAGAGCATGTTGTTTTCAGTAACTAAAACTAAAAAATCCAGCTTTTGTGTGAAAATCCTCTTAGAGTTGTGTTTTGAGAAGTTTTGACTCAAACCCCAGTTCTTTGGGGGCACACTGCTTTTCACTAAAGTCCTAAGAATTCCTGGAGGAAAGAACAGACTTGGCATTTTGCCTCTTCTCTTCAGATTTCATGGGAGATCTCAGAATGGAATAAAAAAAGGGACAACACAAAAAAGACCTTGTCCGCCTTCCTACTGGAAATCCTACTATATGGTATAATGATTTATTTTTTTTTCTTAGGGTAAAGAAATTTTTCTTTAGAGGTTATTTGAATCACAATTTATTTACTGCAGACTGCAGAAACAGCCTGCTGGGATCCAATCAGCTACTGTGGTTTGCCCTGGAAAAGCTTAAAATCAACTTAGTTCCAAGTAAATGTATTTTGATGGGATAGCAGCACTTTTTGTCCTCTTCTTTGTAGCAAGTTGTTGACATGTAGGAGAGGAAGTTTGTCCAGTCTGACTTTGTACCAGAGCAACAATAAAACTCTTCTCCGAACCCTACTGAAAACCACCAGCCCTCTGTCTCTCCTCCTATATGCTTAAGCTATTAGATCTGTGAGATACATTGTGTTCGATTCTGGGCCTCTCTGTACAAGGAGGACGTTGAGGTGCTGGAGCAGGACCACAAAGAAGCAATGAAGCTGGTGAAGGGCCTGGAACACAAGTACGATGAGGAATGGCTGGGGGAACTGGGGGGGTTTAATCTGGAGAAGAGAAGGCTCAGGGGGGACCTTGCTGCTTTCTACAACTACCTGAAAGGAGGATGGAGCCAGTAGGTGACTGGTCTCTTTTCCCAAGGAACAAGTGACAGGACATGAACAAACAGCCTCAAGCTGCACCAGGGGAGATTTAGACTGGAGAATAGGAACAATTCCTTCCTCAGAGGGTGTTCAGGCATCAGAAGAGGCTGCCCAGGGCAGTGGTGGAGTCACTGTCCCTGGAAGTGTTCACAAACTGTGTAGACAAGGCCCTTAGTGCCATGATTTAGTGGTGGCCTTGGCAGTCCTGGGGTAATGGTTGGACTTGATGATCTTAAAGGTCTTTTCCAACCCAGATGATTCTATTATTCTATATTCTACACTGAACTGAGAAGCAAATTTGCTTATGAAACTGAGCCCTCCACTCACAAAAAATCTTCATGTTCATGCAAGGATATCACAAAACTCTTTTTAGTTTCCATTGCAGCTTTTTCTTAATTTAATTTAATTTAATTTAATTTAATTTAATTAGCAATGTTTTATACAGAAAAACACCATGGAAATCATTACTGTGTGTTGCGTTCCACTGTATTTTTTGTCCTTGTTCTCTTCCTGAAGGCATAGAATGGGAAGGGAGAAGTATTTTGCAAAACTGAACAAAACCCAATGCTGGTACAGTGTCAGGACTAAAAATGGACTAATTTAATTTCCTACTGAAGAATGTCAGTTATCAAAGTGACTAATACTACTATCATCATCAACATCATCTTCATTACAGTCATTGCTTTTAAATAAGCCACACTTTTTGGTATCTTGAACTTATTCTCTTTTGATCAGAGGGACATTTCAAGTATTAATCATTCTGAAAATATAAGTTGATCATGAGACTACTCCTACTCCCCCTTGACTTTCACGTGCCTGTTCAGAGCTGTCTGTGGTCACTGGCTACATTTCTAATGTTATTTTAAGTAGCAATTGAAAGAGAACTATAGATCTTTGAGGCATAAATGAATTCTGCATTTTTATTGGTGTTTTCTTGTTTGTTTTTTGTTTTCTTTTGCTGCTTTTGTGAATGTAGTGTCCTAAGTGTAAAAGTCCTTACTAAACTTACAGATATCTAGCTGTCATGGTTTAAGCCCAGCTAGCAACCCAGAACCACGCAGCTGCTCGCTCACTCCCCAATCCTTCCTCCCCCTACACCCGGGGGGGTGGGGAGGAGAATCAAATGAATGTAACTCCCACAGGTTGAGATAGGAACAGTCCAGTAACTAAGGTATAAAACTAAACCACTACGGCCACCACCAATAATAATAATGATAAGGGAAATAACAAGGGAAGATAATACAGTTGCTCACCACTCGCCAACCGATACCCAGCCCGACCAAGCATTGATCTAGCTCTTTTGGGTAACTGACCCCAGTTCTACATCCTGGGCATGACGTGCTGTGGCATGGAATACCTCTTTGGCTAGTTTGGGTCAGGTGTCCGGTCTCTGCTTCCTCCCGGCTTCCCCTCCTCCCTGGCAGAGCATGAGACTCAGAAAGTCCTTGATCAGAGTAAACATTACTGTGCAACAACTAAAAACATCGGTGTTATCAGCATTGTTCCCAGACTGAAAGTCAAAAGCACAACACTGCACTAGCTACTGAGAAGGAGAAAAATGACTACTACTGCTGAACCCAGGACACTAGCTAGTATCTAGACATCTGTCTGTGTTCTTTTGGCTTTAGATACTACCACTAGACATCACCACCAATGAAGTCATAGATTTGGAGCTAAGATGCACAAATTACATCAAACTTGACTTTGCTCTTGTTAATACTGTCTTGCTAATATTTTAAAAGACGAAAAATAAAAGATTTTGTCAGTAATCATCTCTGACTTAACAGGTCAAAAGTCGTGTTATTTTTTTCTACTTAGATTAATGCACACTTGAGCTGGAACTGTCCTATGCTAGTGTAAAACTCTCTAGCAAGTTTAAAACTTCATGTATTTGGATTTCAGTGAATGTTGTATCAATACTTAAGAATAGAGCCCTTTAATTCCACGGTGTGCCATATGTCTGTCCACAGTTATTGGGGCTACCAGTCTTCAATCCAAAACATCTCCATGTGCTGTATTTATTTGAATGCTAGATCTTCATAAAATGATTTATGAATCTGCCATATCTGCCTTACACACTTTACAGGTGACTCAGGCTCTCACAATTGCTAGCTGAAGTTTCTTATAAGCACTGTGTTTACTCTGGTATCCAAGAAATATTCTCCTTCTGCTTTTTTAGATATAAAGTAGAATGTGAATATTCCATCTTCTTAAATCTTATCTTCATGGTTAGACAATGAACTTATCTGAAGATACATAATGACCGAGTGTTCACCCTTGTTATACTCACACGTAACTCTGGAAAACTGTGAGCTTCCTGCCCATATGAGCTTCTCTGAGCAGATGCTGGGGTCATAGCATGACATTCTTGAAGGCTGTATGTCAGCAATAATTCCAGACATGACACATTAAAATAGTGAACCATACAGCTAAGGATAAAAAGGGAGAATTTATGTTATAATAACATGTGGATAAAAGAAAAAAGGGAGTTTCAAACTGATTGCTGGAAGTTGCTTGAGTGTAATAGCTGGATAGACTTGTTTCTCACCAGAAACTGCATTGTTTGGCTCTGCCTAGTATAACATCACCACTGTTAGCTATGTAGAAAATTGCTGCTTAAGCCCCTCAGAAAATCTCCTGCTGTATGTGTTGGCTTAATGCATGGTAAACTCTGTTATGAGGAGGCAAATTCAGAAGAGTTGTATGATGAATCTTGCAAACATATCCAGTTGTTTGCACTTTTATTCAGAAAGAAGAACCAGTCTTTCAGTTAAGGTTTTGGACTGGTTACTAGAATTAATGACATTCATACTTTCATTGACCTTGACATGCTTGAGAGGTGGCCAGTGCCAACCTCATGAAGACAGGATGAGAAAACTGGACGTGGAGAAGAGAAGCTATATGGAGACCTCAGAGTCGCCTTCCAGTGTCTGAAGGGGGCCTACAAGGATGTTGGGAAGGGACTCTTCATCAGGGACTGTAGTGATAGGACAAAGGGTGATGGGTTTATACTTAAACAGGGTAGATTTCAGTTGTATATAAGAAAGAAGTTCTTCCCTGTGAGGGTGGTGAGGCAACCTATCACAGGTTGCCCAGAGAAGCTGTGGCTGCCACATCCCTGGCAGTGTTCAAGGCCAGGTTGGATGAGGCTTGGAGCAACCTGGTCTGGTGTGAGGTGTCCCTGCCTATAGCAGGGGTTTGGAACTGGATGGTCTTAAGGCTCTTTCCAGCTCAAACCATTGTATGATTCTATGATTCATGGCAAGCTTGGTCAGATGCCTCCACCTGATATTTTCTCTATTCACTCTCTACAAGCACCTCAACACAGCAGCTGTTGTAGGATCGCAGGTATTCTGTGTTTCAGTGGGATTCTGCAGGATGCTGATGCCACACAGGTGACACTCTGTGTGGTACATTGAGACAGTGAGTGGATGCGGTGTTCAGTGGAACTTCAGGCTGAAGTGGCTGCTGTCTAACCAACTGTGGGTTAGCCTGTGGGTGCAGAAGCACGCTCTGCTGAGAGGGGGAAAAGCATGTGCTAGCTCTGCACAGACACCTCTTTCCCCTCTGATGTAACATTTTTAGTTTAGGATGAAGGGAGTCAGATAGTCACTCAGTAAATCTGGATTCTAGTTGTAATGATATAGTGGAGACCACTCTCTCCTACCATCTTCCTCCCTCTCTTTCACACTATTTTCTCCTAAACAATCCTTAATGAATAATAAATTTGCTTTAATTTCATTCTCAGAATTTTCTGAGTAATTGTGATCTTGCAGTGTAAAGCTGGAGGCATTTTCACCTTTGTTGCAAACGTAGTTGCAGTTCTATTTCGAGTTGTGTTTATTGACATCAAAATGGACAGTGATCTTTGAGGAACATCATATGGCTTAATACTGCTATTGAATGCAATATAGATATCAAAGCTCTAATGAGATAACAGCACAGAATTATTATATAGAAAATATTTTAGTAACGCTTTAGGCAGATATGCTTATTTTATGTATACATATATATAAAATTATGTATTGACCCTTTGCTACAGTACTATCATAGTTCCTTTTTTAGGGGGGGTTATTTACTCTTAAGTAGGCAGTAAAACATCCTAAGCCTAATTTTTACTTGCAGATTTTCTGTTGGGCTCATTCTGTTACCTTAAAATCCTAACATAACACTTGAGTTAGATACCCGTTAGTGTGTCTTGTATTTCACATCAATTTCTTGTTCTAGATGTCAGGATCTAGTTCAGTTGTTTTTTGATGAGTAGTCTTTGAACGACTTGTAATATAGCATAGAAAATCAAGGTAAAACAAAGGTTAAATAACAAACCCACAGAAAATGTTGTCTGCTTACAGTATATGTGATTAATACTAAATTTTTGCTGCATTTTTACCTCTTTCTTACTATATTTGTTAAGATCTTTGAATAATGAACTTTATCATATTGCCAATTCTTATAAGTAAAACTAGCAAAACTCAGTAAGGATGTGATGCTGAAAGGATTCAGAATTCATTTATGCTTTAGTTTAACTGGATAGATTAATATATTGTATCACATTGGAAAATGAACGATCACTAGTCTCAGTTTCCATCAGTTTAGTGAATAGTAATCAGTCACCTTATTACCCTTCTCTGTCTGCCCTTTTAGTGACTGTGACTCTCTGAGCATTGCTTTTTTCTTTTTATTTATGACTCACCTTTTGTTTCCCATTGAAAAACATAGTAACATAAAATCTAAATTAGCTTAAAAGAAATACATGGTGGCTGCAGGACAGAACACAATTTCCTCTTCGGTTTTAATCACCAACTGCTCATCTATATGAAGAATACTGGGTAATTGATGGATATTTTTGCACGAACTCTAAAAGAAGAAAAAGTATTTAATTGAGATGAATGATAAATGGCCCAGGACTTAAATATTTGCCTTTCAGACTAACATGTTTGACAGCTACATTTGATTCTGGTGTGTCCAGTCTTTCAGACCTTCTAATTCAATTTGCTCAATATGATTTATTGATTTTAAGTTTACTTAAATTAATGGAAGGTACTTATTTTTCCCTCATGTGAGTCATTTTTATAGTACAGACAGTACTTAATTTTCATGAATTTGTTCTGTTATGTTCTTGTCATGCTTGTTGAGGTTTTGGCCTGTTTATACTATGTATTTCAAGTTTGCTACAACATAATGTAGAATGCACTGTGGTTTAGGTAACAAACCTAATAGAATCATGGAATAGTTAGGTTTGGAAAGGATCTTAAGGTCATCTAGTTCTAACCCCCCTGCCATGGGCAGGGACATTTACTAGACCATGTCTCCCAAGGCTCTGTCCAGCTTGGCCTTGAACACTGAGAAGGAGGGGGCATTTACAACTTCTTTGGTGAGGTCAGTGCCTCACCACCCTCATAGGGAAGAACTTCTTCCTCATATCTAACCTGAACTTCCCCTCTTCCAGTTTAAACCTATTCCCCCTTGTCCTGTTGCTACAGTCCCTGATGAAGAGTCCCTCTCCAGCATCCTTGTAGGCCACCTTCAGATACTGGAAGCTGCTCTGAGGTCTCCATGCAGCTTCTCTTCTCCAGGCTGAACAGCCCCAATGTTCTCAGTCAGTCTGTCTCCATATGATAGGTGCACCAGCCCCTGATTATCCTTGTGGCCTACTGTGGACTTGTTCCAACAGTTCCATATCCTTCTTATGTTGAGGACACCAGAACTGCACACAGTGCTGCAACTGGGATCTCACAAGAGCAGAGCAGGATCACCTCCTCTGACCTGCTAGTCACGCTCTTTTTAATGCAACCCAGTATACGACTGGCTTTCTGGGCTGCAAGCGCACACTGAGGCCGGATCATGTTCTGTTTCTCATTGACCAACACCCCCAAGTCCTTCTCCACAGGGTCGCTCTGAATCACTTCTTCACTCAACATTTAGCCGTGCCTGGGATTGCCTTGACCAAGGTACAGGCCTTTGCACTTCACTTTGTTTAACTGCAAGTGGTGCATCCTTTTAGATTAAATTATTTCAGCTGCTGTAGTTTCAGACACTGAGCTTGATGGACCAGTCCTTACAGATGATCACTTCCAGCCACTTGCTTTGATACTTCCAGCACATCTGATATTAGTCTTAGCAAAAAGTATTCTGAGTTCAGGAAGCAGAAGCATCATTTTAAAGATCTCAGTAGAAGTAATTAATTTTATTCCTGTCTCACATGTAATTCATGTGCTGCAAAGAGCTTTATAGTCAAACTCAGGTAATACGTATCAAAGAACTTCTAAAGGAAGTTCTTTTCTCTGTGTTTTCTGTTGTTGTTGCTTTTTTCCCCTTCCCTAGACCAAACCTTTCTCTTTATTCATAGACTCCTTTGACACAGCAATTTTCTTTTTGAATATTAAGTGACATTCAAATAAAATTGAGTTAATTCTGTTAAATTTTGCTGGTAAAAAGAGTTTTGTAAGTGTCATAATAAAGTTTCTGAGAATTGCTACAATTATCTAGTAATTTTTCTTTTTTCCGTATTTAATTTCATGTGTGCTTATATGACTTCAGAATTTTTTTGTATTAAAACCCCATTGAAGTTCCTAATTCACTTTGGTGCTTTAAAAAAAATTATTTTTTTTTTTGTGTTCTTTTTAACTATAGAGGACAGAGAATTACTGTGCACAGTGAATACAGAGTAGGGTCAAGAATAAGTATTTTTGAACTCTTAGACTTGCATTTTAATCGTTGTGGCATGTCACTGTGACATGCCATAGTATTTTGCCTTTAAACAGTGTCTGTAGAAAATGGCTGATAAGGAAAATAGAGCTGTATATATGGATATTTAACATAACTGCACTGTTGTAATTACCTAGAAGACAGGTGGGATGTAGAGTGAAACTTATGATCAGCTTATATCAATGACTAAGAAAGCAGTTCAGTGCCACAATTGTGTCAGTTTGCTGACAAGTGACTGTGTTACTGAATTCCACAAACACAGGATATACAGGATGCTGGGGTTTTCCACTACCTTCTTAAACTTCTTTTCCTCCCTGTTCAGAAACTCCCATATTCAAGGCCAGGTTAGACTGAGCTTGGAGCAACCTGGTTGAATGGAGAGTGTTCCTGCCCGTGACGGGGGATTGGAACTGGATGAGCTTTAAGGTCCTTTCCAACTCAAACCAATCTGTGATCTCCAAGATGCACATTAAACACTTAATCTGTACTATCTGAACCCATATTTTTCATTTTGTAGCACAGGTCCAAACTATACAATTCAAGGCAACAAATACGTATAGGAAAAGTTTCTACTTATTTTCCTGTAATTAACTTAGGTAAATAATATTTTTCCCCAAATCCTTAAATGTTAGGTAAGAATTGCTAGTAAAATTACAGAGCAGAAGCAAGGTATTTTTCCCCAATCAAAATGCATGACAGTTTCATAGAATCATAGAATGGTTTGTATTGGAAGGGACCTTAAAGCTCATCCACTTCCAACCCCCTGCCACAGGCAGGGACACCCTCCAGTAGATCAGGTTGCTCCAAGCCCCATCCAACCTGGCCTTGAACACTGACAGGGATGGGGCAGCCAAAGCTTCTCTGGGCAACCTGTGCCAGCACCCTACCACTTTTCTGTCAGCTTAAAGATACTATTTTCTTTGTTGGATTAAGCTTCTTTTTCTTTCTTGATGACAAACTCCACATTCCAGATTTTCTGTTTTAATGTGGTGTTGTCAGCAGTGATTGTCTGCTTTTCTTTCCTAACTCAACACCAGACTCTGTCACTCAGCCAGATAATCCCCTCAGTGGCAATGTGCCAGTACTACCTGTCATTGTTATTCAAGACATATTCAAAGAATCAGAATTTACCAGCATCCTGGAAACACTTCCTCTCCTACTTCTCATGCTATGGCTTTTTATTCCTTTACAGTTTTAGAGAAGTCCTCATCTTTTTTCTTCTTGAAATCCTTTTTATGTATTGCCTTAAAGATATAGCATGTTCTGAAACATTATTAATAATATACACTGTATATTTCAGAATATTATATGCATTATATTCCAGGGAAGTGGTGGAGTCACCATACCTGCAAGTGTTCACAAACCGCATAGATGAGGCCCTTAGTGACATGGGTTAGTGGTGGCCTTGGCAATGCTGGGGTAAAAGTTGGACTTGATGATCTTAAAGGTCTTTTCCAGCCTGGTTGATTCTATGATTCTATACACCCCATAAGACTGTGTTTATTTTAAGTCGTATGCATTTGAGAGGGGGATTCTTTCAACCTCTGCCAAAATAGTTTTGACAGGAACTAAAATGGTATAGTCAGAGCTATTTCTGCTCCAATTAATCTTTACATTAGAAGGTATTTCACAGAAAGCTACAGAAGTGAAAATTCATCTCTGTAGGAATTGTCAGTTACCATCAGCACTGCACCTTGCTAAGAAACCATTACTAGGGCATATAAAATTAAACTGAAAAAAACTTTTTCCTGACCTTCAAGCAGGTTAGTCTTACGTTCTTCCAGTAAAACCACAGTTAATGTATTTTTACAGAAATAAATTAAAAAATGATAAATTTAGGCAGACTTAGGAAAAAATCTCAGCAACACTGAGAGTTGTTAGGTGGCAGGACACTGAAATTTCTCACAACTTTATATTTATCCTATCACTGCACTGGCCAACAGACAAGAAAATGTATTCTTAAAGACAGCATTGACTAGAAAAATAATAGCAGAGGAGCTTAATTAGTCTACTGACCTTGTGTATACATGTTCTAATCTTCTGTAATTAATTACTTGTTGCTGCACTGCTGAGGCCAGGAGTGTGTGGTCATTTGAAATGTGGGGTCTCTGAAGATTAGAGAAGTTTGGTGAGTTTGCAGAGGTACTAAGCTCCACACTGTGCGATGTAACACATCTTTTTTGTCACAGACTGCACTTCTTTAATTTCTGCAGTAATAATCCCTCCTAAAATGAAATACCTCCTTTTGCTGCTTTAATACCCAGTTGTGTTGGCTAAAGAGAATGGAGTGTTTGTGCTCCTTGATGTTTCTTTTTTGACCCCTCTTAAGGAGTTTATGATGATGAATGAACTTCAAATCCTGGTAAATAAAGCAGTCTGATATAAAGATGCAGGTTTTTTTAAGATTTGTCTAGAAAATCACAGAAACATTTTATTTGGACTAATGAATACTTATGATGCACAAACTTGATTTTTCAGAATACTTCCTGATCATTTGTTCAGTACAGCATCTATCAGAGCTTTGAAAGTGGCCAGGTAAAGGCCTTGAAAACAACATGCAAGAAATGCTGTTAGTGATGTTCACTCTCACAGAGATCTTGGCTGTCTCCCTTGCTCACTTGTGTTCTCTGAGCTTTCATTTCTTCTCATGTTGTTTCCTATTATTTTCATTATTGATATTGCTGGTATTGTTTCTATTATCACTATATTATACTTTATTTTAATTATTAAACTTTTCTTATCTCAACCTTTGTATTTTACATTCTTTCAGCTCTCCTCCCCATCCTGCCCGTGGGGTGAACAAGTGGC
>JANHGB010041707.1:0-31781 GCA_026283785.1 Coracopsis vasa
GCTGAAAGTCAAAACCACAGCACTGCACCAGCTACTGAGGAGGAGAAAAATGACTGCTACTGCTGAACCCAGGACACTGGATCTCTGAAAAGCCAAGGTGAGGATCAGGGAAGGTATGAAGGGTTAGCACCACAAAAAGACTTTCCACAAAGCTAGAGATAGGCCTCTCCTCAAGTCTATCAGGTGGACAGACACTAACTTGTCCAGCTGTTCCCTTTTTCCCTACTAAACTTGTCCAGGAGCAAGCAAGTCTTTAGGCTGTTCCTAGAGAAGATCCTGGAAGTGCCTGTCTTCCTTAGGGTGACTCCTGAACACACATCTCTGTTCTGGAGGCGACTTATGAGGCACAGCATCTACCCCTGCTCCTAGCAAGGCCATGGCAGCAGGTGAGGCACAGGGGCCGGAGTAATATGAATCTGGCCCAGATGTGCTCCCACCTGGCTGCAGAAGCAAAGCAGCTGAACTGCCTCATTGTGGGATGTCCTTATCACTTCTGGAGAGAGGAGGCTGAATGAGCTCGGCTTGTTTAGCCCAGCACGACACCCGCTGAGAGGGGATCTGATTGCTGTCCATAAATACATCAACAGGGCTAACAGCAGGGAAGAGCCACTGAAGCTAAAAGAGGACACTGGCACTGAAGCAAACAGGGCTAAAGCAGAAGGAAAGAAATGTTAGGCTGGAAATTAGTGGCAGATTTGTGACCATCAGAGCAAAGACAGGCTGGAACAGGCATCCCGCAGGGTCAGAGTGGGCCAAAATCAGTGCTTGCGTGAGGCAGAGGCTGCTCAGTCCATAAATGTGCTGCTGTGCTGAACGTGTTCAAAGCAATGCTCCTCAGATCCAGCAATGTTTTCTATGCCAGTCAGGCATTGCTGGTGAAAGGCATCTTTCCTTGGCTTCTGTCTCTCCCACAGTGGAGGTGGTGGCACTGGGAACCCCCCTTTCTCAACCAGGTGGCCTAGCCTCTCTGCTGGGATGTGCTCCAGCACCCAGGCCCCAAAAGGGCAGCTGAATGTTCAGCTTTCCACACCAGATCCAACCCATTCAAGACACAACTTAAGCTGTGTCCATTCTCTGTGCTAGCAAGAGCATACTGAGGTATCATTTAGTACAGTCAAGCTTGGGTGAATTGAGCCACAGCAACGTTATCCCTGCCACCCACCCTGCCTCTGCTGGAGGGACCAGCCCTGCAGCAGTCAGCAAAGGCACTAACAGCACAACCCAGTGCTGAAGATGAACTTGCAGACTGATGATTGGGGTGGCAGCGCTGGAGGCCACATTCACTTCTGCCCTTTCTGCTCTAAGAACAGCAATGTCCAGTGGAAGGCAGGGCAGACATTAACGGAGAGCAAGGGACAACCCAAACATGCTGCAGGCCAAGGTTGGATGGCAGACATGCCGTACCCCTGGCCATCTGGCACCACAGCAGCTGGATGGCTGTATATTTGCTCACAAAGTGTCACAGCTTAAAACCCTGAATCAACACTGCTGATTTCACTCTGTGCTGATGCAGTCGTGGCTAAAAGCTTGTGGCAAGTCAGGGTAGCTCTGGGCTGGATGTGTGATGCGTTCAGCTGTCCTGGATGCAGAGGGCACCAACATCTGGGAGAGCATGAGGGAATGGCTGTGAATTGATGTATCACACATGCCTCCGATTTGTATCAGGAGCTCAAGTGCACCATGCTGACAGAGCCTGATGGGTTCAGGCTGCAGCCAGCCAGCTGGAGCCCAGGGAGAGCAAATTGACAGGTTTCAGCCATCAGCTGGGCACAAGGAACCTGGATCTGGTCCAGCTCGTGTCCAGCCCTGGAGCTGGGCTAAGTGACAGCTCTGCTGGAGGCCCTGAGATGTGAGCTGCTCAGGTGATGGCTGGGTCTCATGCGGATTTGCAGTGGTCAGTGCAAGCTCAGGAGGTTTGCTCTGGGTTACTTGCTTTGCCTTTGGTTACTTTGCTTTGAGCTGTGTGACTGGCCACGTAGCTCACCCAGTCCCCTCTATTGGCTTGGGCCAGTCGTCCCTTTTCTCCTCTATGCCTGATGCAGCTCATGTTTTATGAGGAATTGAATTTAGTTACGTGGTTCATTGACTCTGTGCCCTGGAATTCCCTTGCCCCCAAGCACCTACTCCCTCCAGCACGTGCTGGGAATCTGCTCTGAAGCAAATCCCCTCTGATATCTGCTAATCCTTTCTGTCTCACTCCACCCCACTGTGCCCTGAGCAGATACTGCTCTCCCCTCAGGGAACAGACCTTTCCCCAACGACCTGCACAACAAGAGCTGCTGCAGCCTTCTGCAGTCAAATACAAGCTCAGCAATATGCTGTCATCTCCTAACCAGCCGCTGGTACTGGTTTTGGCTGATGGCAACTGGAACCCTAATTGGCATCCATAACACTGCTCTCCAGAAAACCAAGTTCCCAGGCAGCTGCAAACCCTGAAAGCTGAGAGTGGCACTTCCCCTGAGCCTGATGCCTGCTATGAGGTTTAGATCCTTGTGCAAGCATCTCTCGAAGTGAAAGCCACCCCTACACCTGCAGCAGCAGCATCATTTTCTCAGCCACCTTGCCCGATGACAAATTGCTATTTCATGCAGGCTCACAACTAAGAGACCGGTGCCTGGCGGTGGTGCTTTCCCCAGCAAACACTGTGACGGTGGCTCTGGGGCAGTCAGGGGAGGGACACAGCCCTGGCCCCTCTCCTGGCCCGCTTTCCTGACGATGGTGTTGTGTAAATATTGAAATATGGCTCTTTTTTACCTCCAGTTATGAGAGGTGGATATCCTGCTTCGATCTGTCTCTCTCATACACATTCATAACATTCAAATTTATAATGTAATCTTACTTGCCGTTCCATATTTATGAGAAGTTTTGATGGGTGTTTCTTTATGTGATAATATCAAGCAGAATGCTAACCCATTGCCTCAAACCACTGTAAAGTCGTTTTCTTACATAATTGACACCAGCATATTCTTTCATTATACAAGATTTAGCATGCATCTGCTCCACCATTGCACGGCAATAGATGACTTTTTCCAGAGTCTCCTATTATCAATTCAAATTAGCCCCATTTCCCGAAGCTACTGTATGGATTTTACAGTTGACAGTAAGGGAAAAACACAGGAGCATAATGACTCTATTAAATTATTCAGGCCTAGTTAAACCCAGTTCGGTCTGAACTGGAGAGCAAGGAAACAGGGAAGAGGGGGGAGAAAGGGAAAAAAAAAAAGCCCTAAACTCCACACAACTCATTGGTTATAAAATGCAGCCATCTTTACAATGAGTTATAGAGTGCATCACCTGCAAGAGGCCTGGAAGTCCTTAATCAAAGAGAAAAGTCTGTCATATTACAGCACATTCATTTTAGTTAGGGTAATTGGGTTCAGCAAGAGGCTAAGAGGAAAAGTTTGGTAGAAGAGACAAACATTTATCACCTTTTATCTTCCCCAGATTTTGGTGTTGCTTGGGTTTTTTTCCAAACTGTCTCATGGGGCTTCCTGCCCCCCACTAATCCTATGTTTCTCCTTCAGTACGGATGTGCAGCTGGACAGGGTGCCATTGGGTTTTGCCAGCTGATGCTATCCTAACAAAACACACTGTGCTTTGTTCCCTTGGCAGACAGACAGGTAGATAAGGATGCACCTGTGACAGAGAGATACTGTGTGGGAATGGACCGGTAAAGGGGTGACACTTGGTTGCTTACAGATGGATGACTAGAGGGAGAGAAATGGGACTAGCTGTTTTGTCAGGAAGACGTCTAAAAATGGAGGACAGATGTACCAGACTACCTGGGACATGTTAAAATCAGAGTCAGAATCTACCCAAAATACAGGTAGGTGCTGAGTTCCTGAACAGTTTTCTAGGATCTCACACTGAAATGAGTATGATGGATGTGATCAGCTGTAAATGTTAGACAAATAAGCCCTTTAATATACAGTGTGGCCAGTCAGCCACCTTCCCTCCTCTTGGCAGCCCCTCACCTGGTCTACTTGGCCCAGGCTGGGCTTTGTGCTATGTAAACTTTGAGCTCAGTGCAGACAAATGGAAAGCATTGGCCACAGGTATAGTGGTGCCCCTGCAACTTTGCCTGGACAAGTGCCAATGCTCGTCCATGTCCTGCAGTGTCATGCACAGTGAGATGGTAACAACTTGTATCTTGCCCAGCTATGCCCTTTAGCAAACAGCACCAAACCTACAGCATTCTATTCTCAACCAGACCTCACCATAGCATCAAAACTTTCACCTCTGTGAGCAACTCCTTTTACTAACCCATGGTTGTGAAAGGATGGGTGAGCAGAGGAGCAAAATCCCCCCGCTGTACTGCTATTGCGGCTGCTGGAGAAGTGATTTGGAGTTGTTGTTTTTGTCTTTTTTGGGGGGGACAATGGAGACAGAAAAGCAGCAGGGAAGAAGACAAAGGTCAGAAGGCACTTTCCAGGAGTAATTCTGCTTGTATGTGTTTGCCCACATTGAAAGCCATGAGTCCAGCACAGCAAAGACTTGTTGCCTGACAGGTTGATATAATACAGCGTGTTCTCTCACTGATGGTGGCTTTATCTCACACACTGGCTGCTGGGTCTTGTACAGAGTAAACATTGTCCTTCAAACCTGAGGGCCCTTGGTCGAGTCTCCCGCAAGAGCTATGCAGGGAAGTGATAATTCCTGTCCCACAGAGAAATCCCCTTTTCCCGTTCCTTTTGTGAGCAAGTTTTTTGGCAGCTCTGGAGCAGTAGCCAGCTCTGGAAAAGCCAGCAGAGAGTTTCTGTGAAACATAGCATGCTAGCACCAACCACCATGGGACATTCTTGGTCCAGCAGCTGCGCTCAGTCAGCCCCACCAGTCCTTTGATGACAGCTGAGCCCCAGTGTACGGATTCCAGGCTTGCAATGGCTCGAAATGTCTGGTGTGTGTAGGAGCAAGATGGGAGCTGGCGTCACCTTGGGGATCCCAGCCAATGCAAATTGCTTTCCATTAGCAGAAATGAGCCTCTGGGATCAGGAGCAAAATGCTGACAGAGAGCAACATTAGCTCTTCTCCCCATAGTGGGCTCCAAGGAGTTTGTAGACTTGCAGCATTTGGGGCTTCTTCTCTAGTCTTTCTCCTCTGTCTCTTTGTGTTCAAGTTGTACTCAGGCTTTCCTCACTGCCTTCTTCGTCTGTTGCTACCTGCACCAACAGCTGTTTCTTTCTGTCTCTCCAACAGCATGTCCCTGGGGTCTCACTGGCTGATGGGGATTTCTTTCTCTTTTGCTTCCTAGCAGCAGCTGATAAAGCCAAGACAGAGCATATCCTGGGGCATTGTGCCCAGTAAATTGCTGGTTGAACCGGAGAGGATAATTTAGCAAAGCAGGGAAGTGAGTGGCTCAAATCACAGCACTGTTGAGGAGCAGCTGATGGAGTCAGACTGAGGAGCCATGCCCCAAGTTCCTACTGTCTCCCAGTAGATCTCTCAGTAGATTTCAGATGCTCAGCAGATCCCAAAATGCTTTAGAGACAATGGTGGTGGTGCTGCCTGATTTAACAAAGCCACACAGATAAGAGGACCTCTGATAGCAGAGTTGGGGGTTAGCAGAGTAACCTCCCCAGCTACACAAGTGCTTTAGCTATTGGATGTCTCCCTTAGAGCAATGGTTGGGCTAAGCATCCCACACTGCGAGCAGCATGGTGCTCAGTCCTGCTGGCTGGGCACATAACTCCACAGGTTCTGTTCACCAGCTGCTCTTTAGCCTATGCTTCTCCACCAGTGTGGCAGGCACCACCATGCCCTGACCATCCCCAGTTTGGCAGCAGGGTGTGCAGGAGCCCAGCTTCAATTCCCTCAGCCCAGACCACGTCTGATCTCTTCAGAAAGGGCAAAGTCTCTGCATAGCTCAGCAGCAGCTGTTTTGCCTGATTTATTGGCTGCTGCAAAGGCCTGTGCAAATGTAGCAAAGTGGTCCATTATCGCAAGATATATCCAGTGCCCCCTGCCTTGCGGATGACTGATGCCCTGATCCCGCGGCTTATTTAACACCTGTTCAGTTCTAAGCACGTGGGCCCGACCCTTTGAAGTCCCCTGGAGCAGTGGCAGAGCTCATGTGCTCATGGTTCGAGTGTGTGCTTCAATGTTTGCATGAACTGGGGGCCCAGGGGCGCTTGGCTTTGAAAACACCAAGGGGCAGGGCAGAAACTGATCTCTGCAAAGGCTTTTACTCACTTGCAGGATGCAGAGAGTTGGGTAGGATTAGGGTACACTCGGATAGGGGCTCATCTCTTCATGGCAGTGTGGAGCAGGGTCATGGCTGCGCTCAGAGACAGCAAATATGCAGAGAAATGGGGTATGAAAACCCATAGAAGGGGGGCTAGCACATCATGGGGAAGGTACAGCAAGCAGGTAAATCCCAAAACATCTTGCATAAGGTCCTGTCAACGGGTTTTGCTCCTAAAGAGTGGAAGTGAAGCAAACCCAAGAGTGCCCATTTATTATTCTCACCTCCCTTCTAGGTGGGGAGTTTTCTGGATGTAGGGTTGGTGTGAGAATGGGAGGTTTTGGTACCCAAATAGCATAGAAAAGCATGCTTTTGAGCCTTTGTTTTTTACAAAACATACAGAGCTTTCTGGCCTGGCTGTGCCTGGCATTGCTGGCTACCTGCCACCTAATTCCAAGGAAGTTTTTTGTGGATATTGGGAAAACACTTCATCCCTTCGCCATACCCTCTAATGGGACTATTGCTTTAAAACCCCAAAATATCTCACCATGGTAAATTGTCCAGAGGAGATAGGGATGGAACAGAAACAACCTGAAACAATTTTTTTCACCAGCCCTGCATTCTTCATTTCAAAGTGGTATTTTCCAGTTTAAAAATTGGCCAGAATTTTAAGAAGGGCAGAAAATGTTGCAGCAGGGACAAGTTGTTATAAAACCAGACTTGGAGCTGCCGTGAGCCCTGGAGTCAGTGATAAAGAAAGAGCGTTCTTGACAGGGAAATGAGAACAGTGTAACCCTGTCACCCAGCTGCAAAGTGGACTACCATTTTCCAGCAATGATGCCTGGTGTTATGACAGCTTTTAATTAAGCTCCCTGTTAATGATCTGGGAAGAGGCTGTTTCATTCCTGAATCCTGTAGGTGGTAGTAAAGGCAGGAACAGATAGCAAAATGACACCAAAATATTTAGCACCCAGTTTTGTTCCCAATGGGAGCTGGACAGAGCCCATGGGAAAGCTGACCTAGGGTTTGAAATAGCTGATGAAGGTCAGCTTGGGAAAACACAGCTGATCTGCAAAGGGGAAAGTAACAGATGGGCCCCACCAGCTTCATTCCAGCTCCCAACCCAAAATACCCAGCACAGCTTGGCTTGTCTTGGAGGGGAAGAATCCTGATCTGTTTTCATCTGCTTCACTTTTCATGTGAGTCGTCTCCTCTTCCCTCGTGAGCTTAAAGGAAAACAGGCTGCCTTTTTCCAAAGGGAATAAACAAAAAGAAATTTTATAAGGGTTTTGGGTTTTGTTTTTTTCCACTGCACATTGATTCAAATGGTGTTGGAGTGGGGGAATATTATGCTTGGGCATAACCATGAGTAGCCAGTAGAAAGGAGATTGCCATGGGAAGGATGCCAATATGATTTGGGACTAAACATAGATGTGCAGAGAGAAGGATCAGCCTGGGAGCACCCTGAGCAACTCTGCCTATGGTCCAAGTAGAGTTACAAGGGTCATTTCCAGGCCTATGACCTGAAAGCCACTGGCATGATTGGAAGACATTCAGGAAAAGCTATGAAAACAAGCAGAGGTGCAAAGGGAAAGATTTACAAGGAAAGATTAAAGGAGTTAACATCAAGAGCTTAGTCTAATGATGACTCACTGAGGACACGATGATAGCTTGCAAATATCTGAGGGGTATTAGCACTAGGAGCCAGTCCTGAGGGGATGAAAGGGTATAATTTAGAGGGACAGGCAGCAGGGAAGGGAGGCAAAATAGAGGAGCTTCAAGAAAGCTTCCAGAGAACCAGGAGCATTAGGAAATGAGATGTACTCATCCAGGGATGCAGCCTGGGACCCAATAAGAGCCCCAGCAAGGAGCTGGGATGTGTGCTGGGAAGCACACATGGTGTAAGAGGCAAGAGTAGGGCAAGCTCATGGGCTTTTCACATCGCTGGCCCATGCGATCCCTAGTGTGACAGGCTGGCACACTGCTGGGGAGCAATAGAACCCTGCGCACAGAGGTGAGCATTTGTGGGAGTGCTGGGAGCCCGCAGCAGCTGGGCATGGCTGGATAAGTCTGTGCCTTAGCCACACTCACATGTCAGTTGGGGTGCACAGTCCAGGCTTTTGATGTCCAGCTGTACCCAGTTTGCTGTCCATGTCTTCTGCACCTCTCCCAGAGCTCCTCAGTGCCAGCTCTACCATCACTGCTAAGGATCAGGCACCCTTTACTCTCACAATACCCCTGTGCTCTCCCTGCACACCACCTTTACTTCCAGCCCCTGCTAGGGGTAGATACACACATCCACCATGCAATGGCAGGCCTGACCTTTCCCACCCCGGCTATTCCAGTCATCTGTCTTTCCAAGACAAGGATTCCCGACCACTCTTAGTAGCACAGAGAAGGATCTTTCCATTTTTTGTGATACTGAATATCCACTGGCAGCAGGCTCTGGGGAGACTGAGCACCCTCTGGCTGCCTCCCCGCATGCTCCCATGCAGCCCAGCAGTGCCAGACACAAGGTCACCTCTGGCGATGGGGTGCCACGTGGCACAGGGATGTGCCAGCCCTGTCAGCTGATGCAAACACTGCTGCTGCTCCCAGGGAGCAGTGCCAGGCACAGAGAGGGGATGGGAGAACGGGAGGGGCTGATTGCAGGGCCTGACCTCACATTTGGGCCTCCCAGAAGTTCTGCCAAGGTTGCCCACCATATGATTTCCCAAGGAGGGAGGCCAATTCTCCCCTCTGCATCCCTCCCAGGCAGAGAGGGAGACAGAAGCCCCTCCATCACAGCTTGCTCCCATCCATGTACGGCTGGGCTGTCAGGTCCTCCTTGCAAAAGGCCCCTCAGCGTCTTTCCAAGGAGAGAGACCCTTCCAGTCCTGTAACAGGGCAATTACAGTCTTGGAAGTGGGGATGGGGTGGGCACAGCCCAGGGAAGCAGAGCTGCAAGCGGCGTGTTGCAGCGATGGCAGGGGAAGTGTGGTGAATCACTCCATGTCTCGGCTGCTGAACAACCAAAGAATTCCTCCAACTGGCTGGATTTATCCAAAAGTGATGTGCATCTGGGCTGGGGGCGGGGAGAAGGGGCTGGCAAGGGACTCTCCTTGTGGTAACAGCTGGGACCAGGCCTAAACATGATTAATTAACACTGTAAAAAAAGAAAGAGCAAGACAGAGAGAGAGGAAACGAAAACCCAAGTCACAGACACAATGAAGATTTATGGGCCCAGAAGGATGAGGAGACTGCGGATGGAGGAGAAGAAGGAGGGAAGGAGAAGGAGTGCCAAGGAGGTGGATTACAATTTAATACTTCTTCATGCTCAAACACTACCAGAAGGGGGTGAGTGTTGGTCCCTGGGGTGGGGACTGCTGGAGCTTGACTGGGCAGGAGTGGGGAGGCAGTGGAGGGGTGCAGGCTTGCTGTACTTTTTTTGGGGGGAATGTGTCCTGAGAGAGATGCCACAGGAGGAATGTGCAGCATTATTTACAGCCTGCAGGGCAGCCTGCCCGCCTTCACTGTGCCAGCCCCTGTTTGACTTGCAAGGCCTCAAAACCCTGAGCGGTGTGGGGTGAAGGGGGTGTCTGTTCTACTGCCCTGACTCTGCCTATCCCAAAGATGGATCCTGGGAAGGAAGGGCTCAGAAAGGCACGGAGGCAAGATCACAATTGGTTTTGAGCAGAACCAAAGCACTGTGGCGAGACACCCACCACCACCCAAAGCATTTTGCCAGAGGAAGCCAAGTTTGAAAGTGAGAGGCAACAGGAGCCGGGGCAGGTGACCCACTTTGGATGAAATAGGAACCGGCTGGGACCTACTCCCAAACCCGCCGACCAGCCCAGCTTTGCTCTACCCCCGTCAACTCACTTGTAATTTATGGCACAGAGGGTACATGATCCCAAACAGCCCTTTCACATCTCTGTCTAAGAGCTGTCTTTTACCAGCCAGAGCTGTGACATGGCATTGACATTTTCCTTCTGCCTTTCTCAGTTTGTGTGCAATTGCCAATGGCTTCACTTTTTCTCCTTTTTTTTTCCCTACGGATGAGTGGCTGGATGCAACCCTTCCTCCCTCCCTCCCAAAATCAGCTTTCGAAGCTTGATTTTGCTACATGTGCTGGGCTCCAAAAACCAGAACAAACCCCTCGTTGTCATTTTTTCATTTGCTTATTTTGCAGAATTATAAATAAATAACAAGGAGGTTTCTATTGAAGTGAAAAGTTCCACAAAGGGCTTGGTTTGCTTTAAGAAATGTTTTGTCCAAAATGTCACCCAGCTCCATCAGCATTTGCTGCAGACACACAGAGCTCATGAGCAGGGTTATCCTTTGCCCTTCCCTGCTAAGTCATTGGCGTCACCAGCTCTGTCGTCTCTCATCTCATGAAGAAAATAAGGCTATGACTCCACCGACTCCATCCAAATAACACCTTGTTGCTTGCTCCAAAACCACTCGTGGCATGCAAAGCGCCGCCCTTCCAAGATCCCTGCATGCCCTCTGACCAGTTTGGCTCCCGCAGAGGGCAGCAGATGTGAGACGTGGAGAACCAAGTGGCTGAAATCTAGTAAAGTGGGGGATTGCTGCTGCCTTGTGCCTGTGATCTGTGTCCCTGGGTAACTCCAGCCATGCTGCAAACCAGCCAAGAAGAATTATCTTCACAGCCCAGAGCTGTACAGACTTTACTGATGGTGTGAAAATCACACAGTGTTTGGGGGAGATAGGGACGAGCAACCTCTGTTTCTCAAATGTTCATGCCTGACTGAGGGTGCAAGATCAGTGCAATGTTTTGGTAGCTGATCAGACTACACAGTGTCACAGATGGGACAGGGGAAAATGCAGAATGTCCTGTAGAGTATACTGTATCCTGAGGGGACAATGCACTTGTGGGAAGGTTGTTAATCCTAGCTACCTCCCTACAGCATATCATGCCATGTGGAAAGGGATCGGCAAGCAAGGCACCAACAGAATGGCATCAAATTGTTGTCAGAAAATGCGAAAACTGTGGAATAAGGAAAATTTGGGGTGTTTGGTTTCACTGCAGCAGATGGGAAAGGAAATTAATATGAGGATTTTGGGAATTTACAGCGGAACCTTGACTGGACCCACCATGCATCTGGGCTGCCCTTCATCCATCCCTCCATCCATGGATCTTCTGTGAACCACCCATTCAACTGCTTATCTTCCTCTTCCTGCCTGCAGTAATTGTTGGCACAAAGCATTGTACAGAGGAAACCAGCTGCAGAGTGTGGTGTCAATTCATGTTCGTACTAATTCCCCAGGAATGATGCTTTGTGGTCTTACAGGCTTTTTAGTTACTCTGTCCGTGCTAACCATTTGGATGTAGCAGAACAGCCACCACAGCATTTTCATGGCGTGGGACCTGTCTGGAGAGGGACATTGCACCCAATCTGCTCCCCACTAAATCAAGACTCAGGAAAGCAAGGAGGCTAGTGGTGAGACCGGGAAGACCTGGAGGAAACAGAGCACAGAGAGAACCTGAGAAGCAGCAGTTGGATGCAGGCTGACAGGAGATACCTGTTATGGAGAGGTGAGGACAGGAGAAATAAGGGTGTTTGCAGGGAAATGGGCAAAAGGGAGAAGAGTTGGCAGCTCTGCAGTGCTGGGAGCAGATGGGCTCATGCTGCACATGAGTGTGTTGAAGGGGTCCCAAGGAAAAGAAGGAGCTGGGAGAGGTCGTAAGAGAGGCAGAAGACTTGGTCTCTGCGTCCCTTGGAGGTGAGAAGCGCTGCTGGCTCCCCAGTCTGGCAGGCTGCTCTGTCCCATGCTGCCTCTCAGCCCTGTCAGCGTTTTCCCAGCTGTCTCCCCTCTCCAGGGCAAACCCTGGGGTTTCACAAGGAAAACATCACTCTCCAAAGTGGTGTGTCCATAGTAATTCCCCAGCACACCCCTGGACCTGCTCCGGGCGACATGCTGAAGGTGAGCCACATGTTGCTCCCACCAGGAATGAGGCAGACTGGTGGTTATCCTGGCCCTGTAGCACTGGGAGCCTGCCCCAAAGCCATGTTCAGTTTGCGAGGGCAGTGGAAAAGCTGGGTAGGGCCTAGTGGCAGGTACCATGTCCTGTGCTGCAAGAGAAGGTTTTTATTGCATTACCCCAGTGTGTCCCTGTGTTTCTATACTTTGCAGCACGCTGTGAGAAACCTGAAAGTTGTTATTTATTTAAGGCAAATCTAAACCATCCCTGCCACTTTGCTGGGATCTATCCCTAGATGCCTCTTGATGCCTCTTAAACCTGACCCAAAATGTTTCACGTTGATGAGCCTGGAAAGTGACCCATGTGTCCTGCTTTGAGCTCATGATTTGCTCTGTTTGGGCAAGTCACCAATAGACTTTTTCTAGTGCTTTGGCTTGAGGCACCTTTTCCTTCATCTCACTTTTTGCCCTACAGCACAGGTCACATTGGAGCCAGCCTGGCTGCTCGTGGATGATAAGCTACATAAGCCAAGTGAGTTCTCTGGATCCTAAACCCTCCAGGAGGCAGACAACACATGCTGAGAGGACCTAGAGGGTGGTCTGCATGCTTAAGCCTGCAAAGTTTTCATCCCCTTTGGAAACATATAGGCTGGTGTGTTCTTGTCTGGTATCAGCATCATCATGTTGCAGTGAGGTAGGAAGTCAAGCTCCTTGTGTTTCCCTCATGTGCTCTGCTGTTCAGTTGCCCTGGAAGCCCCTTGAATTTTGTGTTGCAAGGCTGGGATAAGACAAAGCAGCTCCCTCTGCTATTTTATACACAGTTTTCTCCCTTCACATTCGTTCCTTCCCTGTCCTCTCCTGCTCTCCTACAAATGAATGTTTTTCTCCAGCTTCCCCATCAGAGGCTCAGCCAAACACATCCAGGCAGGAAAAGATGCAGTTTCAGGATGCTTGTAGGGAAAAGAAATGGCTTAATGCTTAAATACCCTCCCTGCCATGTCGACACCTTCCTCCCCCCAACCGGGCGCGTGTTGAGCGAGCAGCAGGGTACCCCAGGGAGCTCTGCTCCAGCTGCACGCTCATCAGCCATACGGGGAGCACGCAGCGGTGCTTCAACACTAACACTCGCCGTGTTTAATCACACATCTGTGAGTTCAAACAGATTTAGCCAGCGCGGGAAGGGACACACCAGGTAGCAGCAGGTGACAGAAGTTGCTGATTCTGGTTAAACTGTGAAAAACGGGTAAGTTATGGAGAGGAGAGAGGCAGTGCCATAGGAGAAGGGGAGCCATGGGCATCTTTGTCTGTGGTAACAAAACATCTGTGTGTGTATGTGCATGCCCCTATGTGCATATGGGAATATCCAGAGCTTTAGACTTCTTGGATCACTGTTAAGATGTGCAACCTGGGTATCCCATGCTCCCACTACCTGGTTCACACATGAGCTGGCAGCATCTGGGCATGTGGGTGACAGAGTACACGGAGCAAACACTGAGTAGGTTTGGGATGAGATGTTTGTGTAGCAGTTGGTACAGGCTGCAATGATCTCGTGTGGGTGTGTTGGGACAACAGAGTGTTCCTGTGTGAGGCAGAGCTCTGTGCGGGTGTTTGGCAGGAGGAAACCTTGAATTCTGTGTAGGTGGATGCTGAGGTCTGTGGCTGCGAGATGTTCTTTTCTTTGCTTGCACGCACCACCAGCAGGGATGTGCAAGGATGCTGTGTTTAAAGCACCAGGGTAAGTCAGGGCTCTAAAATGAGGTTTTTGGAGTTTGAGCTCCTTCCTCTTGCATGCACGTGTGCCTCCTTGCTCACCCCATTGACAGGCGCACGTGTGCAGGGAGCGTGCGTATGTCCCACATCCATACATGCACTCAGCCAAATGCCTGCACACAGGCTCCTGAGGCAGGAGGTGTGTGATGTGTGGTCTCCAGCTGTTGGCCATGGCAGAGCCTGCGTGGCACAAAGGCAGCTCAGCACAGCCCTTCTGCCCTTCTGCCCCTGGCACAGCCTCCCCTGCAGCTGGGGAGAGGGAGATGGGTCAGCTCAGAGCGAGCCCCAGGCATAGCTGGCTCTGATGGCCAGCAGGACTGTCATGCCCAGGGACATGGAGCCTGGGCATGAGGGCCTGAAGCTGCAGTTCATGAGCAGCTCATGACAGGTATTTAGCTATCAGATGGGCAGTCACAAGGTCCCCCAGGTTGCATTTCCCCATGTGGATGCTCCCCACCTGCCTGTGCCCATGGCCTGACCTTCACTATGCATCTGCTGTCCCTGTCCCCAGCTCCACTGTGTCCCGCTGCCACCTCTTCTCCCACCTTCAAGCCCAGCTGGCAGCTTCCATGCTCTCCCATTTCTGTGTATCCAAGCAGCCCCTTGCTGCCTCCTGCCCATCCCAGCTCATTGTCCTTCAGTCCCAGCCTACTCAAGTGCTTGATCAAAGGGGCGTCCTGGCTGGCAGCTGCGCTGTGCTGGCTGGTGGAGAGGACAGGTGGGGTCGGAGGCAGTCTCTGCTCTGCAGCATGGCACAGTTCAGAGCCACATTTGACTCCCTCAGCGGGAGGGAGGCAGACAAGGTAATGGCTGCTCTTTCGGGAACGTGAGCATCCATCTGGTGCGCTGAGGGCACAGGGGGTTTGGCACCCAGGAGCTGGCTCTGCCACCATGTGTCCTTGGAAGGGCCATGCTTGAGCTCTGCCTGGAAAGGGAAGCTTGTCCTTCCTTCTGACCTTGGGGCTGAGCCATCCCTGTGGGTCTCACCGCATCCCCCTCTGCTCTGCGGCAGCTCTCCACACATAGTCCAGCCTCTGCCTGTCTCTTCCCAGGCTGTGTCTTGCCCGTGACTGAGAGAATAGATCTGGGGGATGCTGCTCAGGGCCCTGCACCTTGTGTCATTACTTGCATCAGTGCAAAACGTGCGTGTGACAGCATCACCTCAGGAGAGCATTTCCTGAGGTGTGTTTGCAAATAACTGCACATCACACCAGAGGGTGAGGAGTCTGGAGATGCACAGGAAGTGCACAGCACTGCAGGGCATCATGATGGGGTGAAAGGGAAATGCAACAGCAAAATGGGAGGCATGTGACCGAGCTAAGGAGAAGGTACTTCAGTGGGAGTGAAGAACATTAAGTGGCTTACTATAAACCCTATTGAAACTCAGCAAAGAAATAAGAGGATTTAGCCTATTCCTCTGCTTTTCCCACATCTCCAATATCTGCCTCACTTTCCCTCTGCAGCACTGGGTATTTTTATTTCCCTCTTCTGTGGTTTAACAACTGGCCCTCTGTTTTCCTGAAATTTGGATTATTGTTACTCTCAAAAATGGACCCCCAGACAGAAGGTAAATGCACCCCCTGGACACCATCACATCTCTGCAGATGCAGGAGCCTGCTGGAAGGTGTGTCCTTGGGAAGCAGCAGCAGGGAGGCCTGGATGCCGGTATAACCTCAGCATTACTGCTGACAGATGCACAGTTAATGGTCTGCCTTTTTTATGTGTGTCACTTTGTGATCTAAAAACCCAAACTGGTGAGTGGAGGTCTCCTTGTGCTGCAGCATCAGGGCACTTGCTTGAGTCCCAGGCAGAGCAGTGACTTTCCACCCTTGGATCTCCTCTGTGTGAGTGCCTGGGGGAGCAGGTGGCCATGACACATCCTTGTCCTGTGGGAGGATGTTTCCCAAGTGCTGCTGTGTGAGGGATAGCAGCTCCTGGAGTGTGCTCCTGGGTTCTTGTGCCTGTAGGCTCTCCAGGATCCCAGGATGGGACCTGCAGCAGCCAGACATGAGTGCAGGGCTGGCAGAGAAGGATTGTTCTTGAAGGTTTAATAGCTCCTTGAGCATCATCCTTTTCTGTGAGTGGATTTATGTCATAGGATTTACCTGCATCCCCACTGCCTGCTACTGCACAGAAACACAGCACCATCCCCGGTGCAGCAGAAGAGGCTGGAATCTGGAGCAGGAAGGTCCAAGGCAGTTCTTCCCCCCAAGAAGTGTTTGGGGGCTGAAGGGGAAAGCTGGATGACAAACGGGACATGCAGGGTCCGCAGGTTGTCACGCTGACCTTCCATCTCACAGAAACACCAGCAGGCACCATTAACTCATGTCCCCAAGCCCTGTGCAGCCTGGCACAGCCTGCAAACAGCACCATGACATTCACACTGCTCCCCTCCTCTTGCTGCTCTGCACTGTACCCTCAAAACAGGAACTGTGGCTTAGTTTCCCCCAGGCATCACCAACAACCAGGGCTGTGAGACCTCCTCACACACAAACACACCCGGGTGCTCTCACCCAGTGCCCCCTATCCCGCACACAGCAGGGCAGCAGCCCAGGCTGTGCCTGGAGCCTGGCACACACCATCCCTGCCCGCAGCCCTGTGCTCCAGGAGCCCCCACGCTGGCTCAGCCACCCCGGCTGCTCTTAGTTTCTCCCTACTGAAGAATTATGTAGCATGAAGAAGCAGGCTCCACCATCTTGAACTGGCAGTGAACTTTGCTTTCTACATATAAATACAGATAGCAATCACACCCCAATCAGCACACAAGCTTCAGGGCATCATCACGGCAACTCTAACTTTCCCATTACGATAATGTGATTTTCACTCAGTCTATAATATCACCAGCCATGAATAAAACAACTGGCTTTTTCCTTCTTTCTCTCTCCTTTCCCTCTCTCCCCCCTCCCTCCCGCCCTCGTTCTCTCTCCCCCTCTCTCGGATCACAGTCTTTGCATACTAATGATGGCTGAATATGGCTTCCAGGGTGCGATCTCTGATGGAAGGGGGAGGTCAGGCTCTGAGTGGATCCCCAGTACTACCCAGTCCTCACACACATGCCCTCATCTTCTTTTACCCTCCTGGATGTGTGCAACCTGGCTGCAGAGATAGACCTGGCTGGACAGACATTACAGGACAGGCAGGACACGCTGCACCTTGTGTGGCCAGGTTAAGGGGGGCCTTGGTCCCCAGAGCCACCCAGCACCTGCCTGGCTCCCTGGAGCATCCCTATTTCTGCTTGGAGGCTCTGGCGTATGGGAAATGTGTCAAGCTGGGATTGATCCTGCCCTAGGGCACCCTTGGCAGTTCACCCCTGCTGCTCAGCCAAGCTGTTTGTCTAACCCCGTTCAGGTCTGGTGTCCCTGGGGATGGAGGCAAGAGCAGGGAAGCAATCCGGCTGAAAACAACCCTACCACACAAAAAAGAGTTAGTCCCATGGGAATCAGGTCATTGATACAACCCACTACATGGAGAAGGGCTGTCCCAGGGAACTGCGTGGATTTTCCCTCTGAAAAGCAACTTGCTGGATCAGACCTGTCCTCTTCTGGGTCCCAGAGCTGTCAATGTCATTAAGGATTACTGCAGAGGAGAAACCCCTTTTCCAGCCTTTTAGGAATTACCCTGACCAAGGGGTTCCTGCTCAGGTTACTGGCTGATTTTGGTGGTTTCCAGCTGATTTTGGTGGTTTCCAGCAGACTGAGCATCACTTGGCATGTTCTGATGCAACTGGGGCACCGCTGTACCCAGTACTGCAAGCCCTGGTCTGCATCCAGCCTCAGCAAACGTCCTGTGCTTGCTCTGCATGCCTCTGCTTTGCTGGCACTCAGCTGGCATGGGGATAGCATGGAGTGGAGCACTCTCATACTCAGGAACTTAAATGAAATGTATTGTTTTGATTCTGATTCCCATTCTTCCTCCAGAAACTGTGATGCAATAGCACAGAAAACCAGGAGCCAGTTTGCTCTTTCCAGGCCATGCTGATCCAATGTGCAAAGCCAAAGCTCAACTCACTCGTATCCTCCCCCTGTTTGTTCTCTGCCATTAAAATTTTCAGTAGGTCTCTAGTTTGGGACAGTGGTGGCTTAAAGCACTGTGAGGTTCTTAAATCACAGCCTCCACACCAAATCCGAGCACTGCTCCTTTAACTCCTCTCCACCCAGTGCTTTGGTTAGGCTTGTTATCTGGAGGTGAGTAATTAACTCTCTTGAACAACAGCAGCTGGCCCTGGGTGGGAGCTGTGCTGGGGAGAGCAGCAGAGCACAGGATTGGGTTGTAAGATGCAAGGACACCTGTTCATGCTTCTTATGTTCTCCCTAAAATCCATAAAGTGGGAGAGGGAAAGGGGTAACACCCTTTCTTGCTTTGCTTCAGAAAGGTGCTATGGGTAAGCTGCAGAATGGAAGGTGCTGGTTCTCCTTTCCTCAAGATAAAGACATGCATTAAGCACTGATTTTTCAAGTAGCTGTTGAAATGCCTGTGTTCCTGACCAGTGCTCCTTGCTGTGTCAGAAGAGCTGCAGGGTGAGTGTTGAGTTACTAGGGTCCTCCAAAGGGTGTCTGAAGCAGCAATAAATAGAATTAGGACAAGAAATGGGGCAGGATGGTGCCTAGAGCAGGTGTCAATATTGTGGCTGAAACTATGGATATCAAGTGGGTTGTCTTGAGTGTGCACAAGTTTTGAGTGCTGAAAGGGAAAAAACAGTCAGGAAAACAAAGTGGTGACATCCTAATTTGTGCTACAGGTCACATGCTATGCATGAGGGATGACAGACTGCACAGGGCAGCCTTTGCTGCTCCTAACCAATGCTTTCCTGCTGTGGGCTGGGCGATGGCAGACCTGGCAGGAGAGGTGCGTGCAAAACCAGCCCTGAGCATCGAAAATCAGGGGGTTGCCACATTCACGGAGCTGCTGTGCAGTATTGTCATTGCTCCCCATTGCTTTGCTAGAGCCACACCGGGAGATGGAAGATGGTTGCTGCAGCCTGCCTCTGGGACAAGGAAGCTGCATATTACAGACACTTGCAGCAAAAGCTGGTGCTGAACTCTCCCGTTTAGGATGTGCTGCAGGGTGGCAGGCAGGGCATCCCTCAAAATGAAAGACTGGGACAGGCTGCCTGTTCGTTCCTGTCAGAGCACTCACAGTTTGCAAGTGTCCCTATATAAATCAAGCTTCTTTTCCAGCTGATGGTGTACCTACAGTCTGGGTGGCTTTAGGGATGGCTCTGGCTCCACTGTCTCTCAGGTGTGAGATGGGCTGATCCCAAAACTGCAATGTGTCCTGCTGCAAGCAGCCTGGAAAGTGGTCTTTGATGATGAGAAAAGTGTGCTGGGCTGGAGTACCCCAGAAACCCATGCCGGGGTCCATCACTTGTCCTTTACCCCATCCTCAGCAGTCTGGTCTGGGATGTGGGATGCTTTGGGGTTTCAGAGCCAGGCAGGGATGAGTCCCTAACATTTCAGCTGCTTTGGCTGCTTCTCCAGCTGGAAATAGCTCCCTGCCATAAAGAGAAGAGCAGAGGTGCACCAAAAACTATCAGGCACCTCTGCCCCCTGAAGCCCCCCTCAAAGTGCTTACCCCACATAGCAGGGGACATGTACCCTGGTGGGTGACAGAGCTGGCTGAAATGGATGGGGCTGTAATGGAGGTACCTGCCGGCAGGGCTACCCGGGAGACGCTCTTATCTGTCATCTGATTTATCCAGGTTAAAAGGCTGCAATCAGTCACCAAGGTAGATTCATTCCCCAGTAAATAGTGCCTGAGGGCTTCCAGGACCTATTTTACTGCTAAGCACTCTCTTTCCAATGCTTGAATACCTTTGTTCCCGATGGAGCCGTTGCTGGCTGATATATATATGATATGGGGAGTCCCGGTGACTCTTTTATTTTTGCTCTGCACAGCTCCTGGCCGTGTCTGGGCTGCATTGGGCTGCACGATGGATGGGCTGTCCAGGGCTTCCTCGCGTCTGGGGGCAAAGCCAGCCGAGACTGCTCTTGGCTGCAGGAGACCTGCCTCTGTGAAACATCCTGGGCGACTGGCATGGTGAAAGAGGAGAGGTTTGGAGGGCAGGGAAGTGATGCTTGGAGCACTGGTGGGGCTGGCCCAGGTGTTGGGCTGGGTGTGACTCAGCTCTCCTGCCCTTGCTGCTGCCACTGGGGCGTTTTGGGAGGGGTGACAGAGCTGAGCTGAGGGAGGCTCATGTGCTGTGGGTGCCCAAAGAGCTGCTTTCTCCAGCGACTCGTTCCTGCTGGACCCACTTAGAGTCTGTCCCCTATCACAGGTGAGTCCCTTACAGGTTTGGGTACCTCCAGGTATGGGGAGGACTCCCAGACTGGGAAAAGCATTGTCTAACATCTCTGATGGTGACAGCTGGACCCCAGTGATCCCCAGGAAAAGGGCCCTCTCTGCCCTCTGGGTTTCAAGTGTTATCTCTTGTGACATGCCACTACTGTGGTTTCCTCTGGGCAATGAGGTTCCCTGCTCAAGCCCTGCTCTTTATGGTCAGTGTTTGTACCCAACTCAGTAGTCGTGGAGAGGAAATCTCTGGCAAGAAGGCTAAGGACACAATTATCAGTTTTAATCCTCATTTTAACTGATTTCTCTTTCTTTTCATCCCAGTTTAAAGCAGCAATGCAGACCCCCAGAACTGCTGGCAGTGGGCTGCCATCCCCATCCCAAAGGTTAGGGGAAAGGCTGCATACTGTCCTCATCTTGGGGGAGAGCTCAGGAGCCCTTTTGTCCTACATGTTGTTCCCATGTACCTTTCAGGCACTTGCCCTGCAAACACCTGAGATTTGACTGCTTTTATTCTTTTTCCTGTTTTGACAAACCTCTTATGTAGTTCATCATCCCAAATGGGTTTGTTAACTTCCTCCCCCTCTTCCCCATTCCCTCCCCCTCCTCCTTCTCCTCCCCCTAATTAGACTTAGAGTGAGGGACTAATGGAGTATTACTGCAAGGGACTAGCAAGCTTCTCAAAGTGCTTACCTAAGGGGAGAGCCCTGACTAATAGATGCACATTAAGGCTGTGTATCCTTGTCCTGAGAGCAGGAGGAGGTGGCCAAGAGCCTGGAGCAGAGCTCCAGATATTGATGTCACTGGCTCTCTTCTGATTTCCACACTGTGCTGTGTAGTTGGACCATTACTGCTCTCAGACTCACCCTTAGGGATGGGTTTCAGATCTAAGTTGCCCTGTGGTAACACCCCATCCAGGTGGATCTGAATCACAGTAGGTGCAACATGGTCCTTTGCTAGCTAGAGATAAGAGCTTTCCTGCCTGGGGGAAGGAGGGCTTTTCCCCCATGCCGTGTTTATACAACATCTACTGCAGGAGGGCTCCTTTAGTCCCCTGCGGGATATTCTGCACTGGTGCTTTGGGTATTGGATCACTCAACGCTGCTCTGGGACAAGACAGTGGGGCAGCCTGAAGGAGAGTGGAGAGATCTATGGTGGTACAGAGCACTTTTGGGGCTGCAGTATATATACCTACACCTTCCTCCCAGGGATGTCATTAGAGCTTTTTCCTGCTGGTGCTTTGGCTTTAAAGCTTCCTGTGCATTTTCCAGGGGCTGCATCCAGCACTGGAGGGTTGGAGGCTGGAGCCATGAAGAACCACACAGCCTGAGCTTTGGGAATGCACTGGGATGGTGGGCAGTGATGATCAATTTGTGTCTCTATCCCTGCTCCTGCAGTTTTGCTCCTGAACCAGTGCTAGGGTGCAGAACTGATTGGATCAGCCAGGCAGCAATCACCCACGTCATCTGCAACCTTCAAGTGTTTTGCTGCTCAGTCCTCTGGACCCCTGCAGGGCATCACCCTGACATTTTAAACCCTGTAAATGGCAGCAGTGCTGGGAGGCCCCAGGAGAAAAGTCAAGTGCTTCAGTAAGACACAGGCAGCTGTGGGTTTGCACGTGTGTGTTTGCTGGTTAAGTGGATGGCGACACCTAAACTTGAGTGGTAGCAAAGGGAGCTCGGTGGGGGTACAAAACAGGGGTGGGCAGAGGGGATGAGAGAGGGCGTAAACATGGAGAGTGAACTAGGGCTGACAAGGCCACAGTGTACTGCCTGAGGGAGAAAGGCTTTCCAGAAGCTGGGTTTGGAGAAACAAAGTCACGGTGTCTGTGAAAAGTGGTGGCCAGGTTCAGGGGCCTCGTGATGGCTGGGTCTGGAGGTGGCATCAGAGGGCACCTTATGGCATGTTTCTCAGACTCCTTATTTAACCAGGGACTGAGCAACTTGCTGAGTGTGTGCCGTCAGCCCCACATTTGTGTTTCACTTGAGTTCTCCAGGTGTTCCCAGATTTCTCTCTGCCACTTCCTGCTTGCAGCCACCCTTTTGGTGTCTGATGTCTCAGCAATCTCACTTTAGGTAAGTGCTGGTTGTTTGGGAAGTTTATTTGTGTGTTCCTGGCTTTGCTCCCTGATCAGCAGTAGCTCTATAACAGGAGAGATGTAGGGATAGACACAGGATGGGTACAACTTGTCCAGCCTCACTAAAGTCAACCCCTGCTTTGAGTCACCTGAACTGCTGGTATTCTCCATGAGGACTCTTCAGGAGGCAGCTCAGCCAAACAGAGCCTAAGCATCATCAGTGCCTGAGGAGCCTGTGGGCAGTAATGGAAACACGGCTCTGCATCTCATTCACCTCCTCTTACACTAGCCAAGGGCATGAAACCCCGAAGTGCAGACACTGACACAAGAACTGAGTTTGGCCCCGCTGCAGCATGGATCAAAGCCTGTGTCCCTGCCTCTCGGGCTTTTGAGTGTTGATACCCCATGTGTGCTGGGAGAAAGGAGGAATCCACCACAGCAAGAGGAGCATCCCCAGGATAACTTCCTATGTGCATGTAAAGTCAAGAGGAGGGGTATACAACACCCTCCTGTTACAGGGAGGGGGTTTACCACCATCCTGGCCACCCACTCATGCAAGGGGCTTCTTCAATCTTATTTATCCCAGCACTAGGGAGGAGGAATATCAGAGCTACCCATGAGCTGGACACTGCTCCCTCCCTGCCTCGGTGAAGGCTCCATGTGTGGCCATGGAGCAGGGTCACTCCATAGTGCTCCCATCAGGGAGGAAGCCTTCCCGCACCCCAGCAAACCCCTAGTGAAAGACAATCAGGCTCACTGTCACCGAGCTAATTCCAACGGCATAAAAGCAGTAATGAAATTCACGGCAGGATTAGCCTCTCCATCCAATGGGCCGGCGCCACAGTGACATATCGTGCTTCTTGCCCGAATGTAACACACCATCTAATTTACGTCGTGTAGCGAGCGGGAATGAAATGTTCATAAAGAATTGCTGAATCTTGTCACCTTAACTGCGGCCCCGGGCTCTGAGGCATCTGTCAGGGAGAGGAGAGTGGAGAAGGAGGATCCTGCTTTGCAAAGCTGCGACCAGGGCTTTGGGAAAGGGGAGATGGCTGCATTAATCTTCTGGGTCTGTGCAATGGAGATGCGGCGCGTGGGGATGAGGACTCCAGGCTGGAGAAGGGGGGGCTGTACAGCTTTCTTGTGTGTGCATGCTGTACTGAGTGGTGCCAGCCATACGGAAGGGGCTGTTAGATCTTCCCCACCCCCAGAACTGCATGTCTGGGATGCATGAGAAGGCACCTGTGGTGGTGTGAAAATAAGGGGCAGCATCCCTGGAGATCCATGTGCTCCCAGTTCTCAAATTGGGAACACAAGTTCCCAATTTCCATGCTTGGTCCCATGTGCAACTGTGCACTGGTCAGCAACTGTGGGTGTTTGCCTTTTTCGGGAAGCACGTGCATGTGTGTATAACCCTTCTGCTGTGGCTCTGCAGCCCCATTCCTCCCCCTCTTCCCTCCCCAAATGTTTATTTGCTGTTAATTTTCATGGATCCTAAATGGCTTGGATCCTGCTAGGGGGGCTCGTACTTGCCTCTTCAGTCAGAAAGTTTGCAGAAAAAAATAGCCCTTTCCTGTTGTGTTTGGAGTAATAGTGTCTTGGTGTCCGGAGGGGAGTTGGCAAGGAAACAGGGAAGTTTATTAAGGGTAAGAGATTGAATTCCACCAGGTTTAATTGGAAGTGCATGAGCAAGCAGGGGAGGGAGCTGCGCGGTCCAGCCCCCTGAAAACAGCAGTGCTGTTCCCAGGCTCCATGCTCATGGAGCTCTTTGGTCCCAAGGCCACCTCACCCTCTTGTCTGTTGGGGAAGCTTCAGAGTCTGGCGTGTTTGCTTCCTTAGGGTCATCTGTGCACTTCAGCCTTGACTTCCTGCTTCGTCAGTAGGTAGGACCCCATGTGGGCTCTGGAAACGGTGGGTCAGGAGGGATGCAGCTCTCAAGCGGCTGGGAAAAGGCAGTATTTGGGTCTGCATTTTACTTTGGAAGCTGGTTCAGGGCGCCAAGTGTGCAAGTAAGACGTGGGTTCTGTCTCTCCCGTCCTGGCTCAGCCCCTTCCCATGAAAATCTGGGCTCTCTCTGGGCAGGGACAGCACAGCTCCAGGCTGAGGCACAACAGCAGCTGTATGGGGTGCAGGTATCACCTATATAATTTGCAACTGGGATATGTTTTGGGAGAGTAACTTAAACTTGAGATGCCTGCTCTGCTTTCCCATTTTAAAGCAAACATGGGTGTATCCAGTTTTGGATCCCAGTTTCTACACTGTCCTTCAGTGTATGGAAAAGTCTCCAAGTCATGGATGAAGCCATCTGCCTGCCTTAGGCTGGGCACTTGGCCTTGGGCTTGGATGCTGCCTGCAGAATGAGCTGCAGCACCTTTGTGTCTCTATAGCACTGACACTCCCAGGCATGCAAAGCAATATGGAAATGTGCCTTTGTGGCTGCAAAATGAGCTGAATGCCAAAAGCCTGATCCCTTCCTAGAAAAGCTTTTCCTGTACCACACTGAGTTGAAAGAGGCATCAAATACTCTCTTTGCTGATGAAGGTAAATGGGGCTCAGACACTTGTTTCACCTTGAATTCAGCTGATTGCTCTGCTGAAAAATTCAGAATTAAAGAACAATAAATAATTTATTACTTTATTTACTTTAATTCAAAGAATTGCTTCCCCACAAATTAAGATCTATTGCTTCAAATTAAATGTTTCATTAAATCGAAGATTAAACTTTTGGGGGCTGGGGAAAAGAAGACTTTTTAATTTGGCTGAAAACCTGAAAACTGGCATTTCCCATTGCTTCAATTGCAAACTCTGGAACAAAAGCGACAGAAATCTTAGAAAGCTCAGTTGTGCTGGTTTGGCCTCTGCTCACACTCCTCTGGGAGACCAGTGGGTTTCTCTTTCAGGCTTTCCCATGGTGGCACATGGCTGCAGACCTCCAGCTGCAAATCCAAAGGGAGCACATCTCTAAATCCAACCAAACCTCACAGGAATGTGCTTTAATTGAAGCACATTGTGGTTAGGCTTTGCAAAGTCCTGTTTCTCCACAACCTCACTTCATGGGTGAAATTGCCATAGTGACTCCCCTCTGAGATGAAAAGTGGGAATTTTCAAGGCACAACTCTTCCCAACCTTGTCCTACTTCGTGCATGGCACTGTATGCTCTTTGGTTTTTATATATATATATATATGTATATGTATTCCTCTTGGTGGATGCCCTGTGCTAAGGCTCTAATTGGGATTTCAGCCATATGTTATACCCCAGTCTCCAGAAGCGACACTCACCTCTGATGAACATGAGATGTAACCTGTTTGTTTTCTTGTGGTCTTACCTGTATGGAGCTTTTCTGCAGGTTCTCACTAGTACGATGGCCAAGCCACAGAGGTGAACGGGACAGACACCCTTGCACAGGTGGGCTGTGCAGTGTGGGCTGAAATGAATGAGCTTGCTAGTTCTGTGGGCAGTATGGCACCTAGCATGATTGAATCTGCTACAGGGTGGGACCTCTGGGGCCTGTGTGGCTGAGGCATGTTAGTATGAGCTTTTATAATGTATTGGGGACTACTGGAGTTGCTTCCAGTTCAGCACACGCCTCCTCATGTACTCATGCACCAATATAGTCACTGCAGAGCATCTTAGTGCCTTATGTCCCTTAAAAGCAGTGAAAAAGTCTGTGCTGCTCCATTTAGGAACAACCTGCACAGACACTACAGGAGCAAATAATTGATGAGCGGTCATATTCTTTCCCCTTAGACTCTGCAAGAAAACCCAAGCTCTTGGTTGAGGACAAGCAGAAGAACTGTAGGTTGTATAAAACAGTGCTGGAGAAACACTCTCTCTTTTGTTGGAAGTACTCCTGGTTGCAGGCATTGAATGGCAGAAGTGCACACATTAGCTGCTCGTGACTGCACCCTTCCTGGTGCCCTCTTCTCCTCCTGTGGCTGCAAGCTCACCACTCTCACTGTAACCTTCACTTGTGATGGAATCTGCCACAGCTGTCTTTCACAGGAGGGTTAGAGCAGCCAAGAGGAGGTTTTGGGATATTGAGTGGTGCCTGATGGAGGGAGAAGGCTTTGTGGTGCCTAATCTGGGCTGCTCTGAACCAGGCTGGTGGGGCCTTGGCAGAGGCAAGGCTGTGTGCTCCCTTTCCCTTTGTGTTTGAAAGGTTTCTCTAGAGGGAAGCCTCTCCTGTGAGGGTCTTTTTGCTTTCAGGAGAGGTTTCCCTCAGGGAACCTTTAAAGGGTTGGAAAATTTTCTTTTCTGACTTGTCCTTCAGGCACTGAATGGCAGGGATATGGTCCATGAGGAAGAGAGCACAAGGTGTGGGGCTTGGCTCTGCAGATGGGATCCCAACCTCTTCCCCCAAGCAGGTGAGTGATGCTGGAGAAGTGACCTCTGAGCTGCACGTGTGTCAGCACCTGGAGCTCAGGTCACTCTTGGACTCATTGGGTCCATGGCAGAGGGCAATTGCTTTTAGACCTATGAACCATAATGTCCCTCTGAGACATGGGGAAAGCTGTAATTGCTGAAGCAAGCGGGCTTTCGCCAGGCAAACTCTTATGTACTTACTATGTAAGTCAAGAGTATTTACAGGAGATCTTGCTGCCTGTAACTTAAAGCTTTAGCGAAACAAATTGGAATTGCCTTCTGGAGGCCATTGTTATAAATTACAGCCCCAACATCTGTCCACATCTGCAATGTCTAGACAACCCGTCTTGGCTAGGAGAGCGAGCGGGGAGAAGGCTGTGATCGCAGAGGGGAGGGGAAGAGGTGGGCTTATGCTGGGGCTGTGCCCAGCACCCTGGCTTATGCTGCCCCTCTGTTTTTGAGTGTGATGCCCAAAGCAGGGTCCGCCCCAATCCAGCTGGGAGGGACTTCCAGGGGTATCTGAGCCAGGAGGAGCCAGATCTGCCTTCCCCCCACTGCAGCCTGCAGATTGACACCAGCAACAAATATGGCCCTCGGAAGCCTTGACTGCCGTTGCCTTATTTATTGCATGTTGGAGGATGTGAGGGAAGGCAGCGCCTTCAGGCAGGCTTGTTTCCGTCTTTCCCTGGCCCCTGTGCAGCGCTTGCGATAAAGAGGCTGGGCCGTCAGCTGAACGATTGTATTTTTTTTACAGTTCCTAGCGCAAACCTTCTCATTTATATGTAAAGTAGCCATTAGTCATAGCTCTGTTCCCTCACACTGCCTGATGTACAATCACATTTTGCAGTGGATGAATCTTTCCACACAGCTGCTCTGCTATGAATAATCCGTTGCTGGGCCCATAAATCAGAAAAAAATCATGCACCTCCTTTGCCTGATCCTTACGCAAAGTCATATATTTTACATGAGGACAAGCTAAATATTCATGAGGCTTTAAAAGGCTGTTCTGACTACAAGGTACTTGTTGGGGTTGTTTTTGTTCTGTCGGGTCAGGTTTGGTGGTTTGGGTTTGTTTTTCATCCTCATCAGAAGAAATCTTTCTTCACCCTTTGCCACCCTCCAGGCAGCAACGCTGAGCTCCTAGCGAAGCTCCTCTGGGCTCTTGTGTTTGCTGAAGGGCCGATGGATTTGTCATCTCTGCTGTTTCAAGGACGGGTTGATGGAAGGTGCTGCAAACACCAGAGGACACATTCTGGAAGTGTGGGGGGTGTGGAGAGGTGGCCAAGCCTCAGAGAGCGAAGGAGATGCTTCTGGAGGTAAAGAAGGGCTTCCAGATCTGTGCTGGGGGCACCCGGCTGGCTGTGAGTTGCGGCGTGTGTTTCTGTGTGCGCACAGCCTTGCAGGGCAGCCCCAGTGCTCGACACTGGGGCCTGTGGGAATCCCACTGGGATTGTGGAAAAGCTGCTGGCAATGGCTATAGCTCCTGTTCAAGAACATCACTGTCACCCTGATTTCTTTTAATTTATATTTTAAACAAAGTACCTACAGAGGGTATGGGGAGGACTAGGACCAGGGCTTCAGCATCATCAGTGGCCAAGAGAATATAGGTGGAGACCAGTGCCATGCAGCCCCAGTGGCAAGCAGGGAAACAGGAAAATGAGCTCAGGATTACCTGCTCAGGATTCCTGCAAGGATCTCAAACTCCCAGGATGTGGCCTTCTTGAGACATTCCCCCACTCTTTGCCCTGGCCATCCAGAGCCTCCAGTGGCATCAGTGATGCTGTGTGAGCAGAGAGTGCTCTTAGCACCCAGGAGGGTCAAGAGAACCTGAGTGTGAAGACAAGAGGTTTTTCATGTGGTGTCTGCTGAATTAGCAGCTCCCCATCACAGAAAGGAACCAGACTCATCCTCCCCTCCCCTGCCCTGGAGTGCAATTCCCACCACCCTTGCACTAGCTCTGCCATTTGCCTCATCACAAGAAAAGCCAGTTTGACTCACCAACAAAGTGTTTAGTTTGTATTTCCTGATTATCATTTTTTTGCTACTATAACAAATTAAAACAGTTCACTGTGCTAGCAAACAAATATCAGAGCTGGCACAAGGTGAGAGGAGGAAGCACACGGCTGGCAAAGACAGGAGGAGGGATGCAGCTTCCCTTTTCAGCAGCACAAGGGATAAATTCGGCTCAACCTGTAATGTCAATCCGTACCCTGACTGTTCTGGTTTCTCTGCATTCAAGCCTCTGTCTCTGGTTGTTCTCTCCACATGCGCAGCCTCATGCATCTCATTAGTACCAGATGGGTACTGTCCTGCTCCAGCCATACAGTGAACATAGTTCATATTATGTGGTCTTAGACTTTTCTTTTTGTCCTTTTGCATGACTCAGTGGCAATGCCTTTGTCCTAAAAAAGCCCTTTTGCCTAGAGGCTGCAGGGAGCCCTCCTGCCCCTAGATTCCCCAGGCCACTGCACACCAAGCCCCTTTAGCTGAGATGCCAGTGCCCTGTGTGAAGCACACTGCCATCACAAATGAGCTGGATTGAGAGGCTGAGCTGAGCCACAGGGACTTTTCTGGGTGCAGGGGTCCTTGTCTCCCTCCCATGAGCTCTTATGCTCTCAAACATCATCTGTATGCTCAGCACTGTGAAACATGCCCACAATAAAGGCTGTTGCTGCCAAGACATCTTGTAGGACAAAGGGAATAACAAAATTTTCCTCCACTGGTGCTCTCTCCTATTTCCCCTTCCTTTTTGCTGCAACTTGGAAAGAATGAAGTCAAGGGACTGCCAAAGCAGAGGAAAACAAGGCCAAGCGCACACAGATGGCAAGCCCACAAATTTAATTTAAAATCATCCTTTATTATTCAAAATATTAAAATTCAGGCAATAAAGTCCAAAGGAACTGCACTGATTAAAGCCTCCTAACGTTTCATGGCCAAATCTTGCTGCTTCCACCAAGGGTCACTGGGACAAGAAGTGAAACCCTTCTGGAGTGCAGGGAGAGGTAGGGCTGTACCTGCTGCAGATTGCTTAAACCAACCAGTTACTTACTGACCCAATCAGCTTCACTTAAAGCAAAGCACCAGCTGTTCCTTACCCAATTAATGATTGCCACAGCAAATTAACATGGCGTTACACCAGGCACGGATGTGGTCCGCAGAGTCCAGAATACACAGAGCAATATGCTAGTGCAAAAATAATCACAGTAATATCTTTACCGTTAGGTAGCATCCTTCATCTGGAAGGGTGGTGAGCTCCCTGTGCACTATACGGCTTGCTTCATGCAGCATGCTCTGCAGTGAGGGTGTGGAGGGAAGGGAGAGGGGTTTATGAGTGCTGTTTCATGGGGAAAGTAAAGGGGAGCTCGTCAGGGCAGCTTTACTGTGGCAGCGACCGCACTGACCACGTGTCCGGCTCCTGGTTCCTGCAATCCAAACAAATGATTATTTAATTGGTTGTAAATTTGCTGAATCTGAAGTGTGCCTTCCCTTTGCCTTATACCCTGCAGACGTCTCCAGTGCCTCTCATCCTGCTGTGTGATGTGACACTGATGACACAGAGCTGTATCAGGGATCTGGTGGGTGTCACAGCTCGGTGTGCTGTTCATTCTCCTCCTCTGGGCCACACTGGATACAGCAAGCTGGTGCGTGCAGAGAGCATCCCATGGTGGGAAGCGGCCACAAGGCTGGGCTGCAGATGCAGGAATCCAGGTGAGGTTGACATGGTAAGACATCATCTCCATGCTTAGCGCTGCTGGAACAAGCCTTGTCTCTCCGAGTCATTCTTTAGTCTCTCTTTGCTGTCCTAGAGAATCTTGCCCTGTCCCCTCCTGCATTGCGGGATGCCAGTGGCAGTATAGCAGAATAACTGAGCCACTCTATTCTCCCACCAAGGTTAAGCCCAACACCCAAACACTCATTAGTTTTGGCTCCACTTCATTCGTGCTTTTTCTGACCCAGAGACATTAATCCCCTATAAGTTACAGTCCAGACAGATTAATCAGCCTGGAGGGCTTTGGGGCAGTGGTGTCTAGTGCTGAAGCATTACACTTTTCAATTTTCCTACAATTAGGCCAGCATCAGATATTATTGACAAATAAACCATGCAATCAAAGCCTTGAGCCTGTCACGCTGCTACGAAGAGGATCCATTACATCCCAGCCAACTGCAGGGTGCCTGCAGGGAGGAGACGCAGGAGAGCCTTGCCTCAAGTGCCAGCAGCCCCCGGTTGCCTGCAGTACTGTTACAGGAGCCGTCTCTTTGTAATTATAGGACTCCCCCATTATAATTACTGTTATTTATATAGTTGTGGTGAGTGTTTTCAGTGCTGTCAGCAGTCTGGAAAATGCCCAGCCCCATTATAGCAAGCATTTCAGGTGTTTCACTGCTAAGAGTCTGGGCTTAAAGTATGATGACCAAGAGCGTGGCTGGGCCAGTCCAAGAATAGCAGCCCATATCCTGGTGACCTTAAAGCTTTCTTTGGAAGATTTCTATGCCTTGGGATTGTAAAGAGAGGGCATAAGGTTATCCATGCCACCTCCTCTCAAGCCACTCTTCTGGGACTGTAGCTCAACTCAGCCTTACACCCCGCATGGGCTGACATTCCCTGTCACCTCTGCTGGGTCATTGGCTGGAGGACACACTCCTGGTACTGAGTCATGAGACACCATCTAGGTCATATGTCCCTGCAAGGAATCCAGTAATGGGCATATCCTCTGCATTGTTGTCCCTCTGATTATCTTGTTCAAGAATGTGGAGAGGATGGGGTGTCTACAGAAGATGAGGGAAGGGGCTGGTGCACAGGAGATGCTGTTTTCATACCTGCGACTCGAAGCTTCGCTTTATAGGTCAAACACAGAACAAAACCAATGGGTTTAAGCTGTATGTTGGCAAGCAATTACTGATGTTTGTGGTTGGCTCCTTTTCTCCTAAATAGGAAGAAATTCAAATTATCTCGCTTAAGATGCAGAGTCAAACGTATAAATGTGGCAAGGAAAAGCTGTTTTACTGTTGGCAAACTGCATAGGGGTCAGTGTCCTGTTTGCTACAGAGAAAGGAAAAAATTCTTAGTCTCTTATCATTAGTACTAAAGACACTGGAGGTAATTTCCGTCTGCTGCTCCACACGAGGTGGCCTCAGCTTTTGGGCATATTGTGAAAAATGTAGGAAAACTGGAAAGAG
>JANHGB010041709.1:0-12595 GCA_026283785.1 Coracopsis vasa
CTTTGGGCAACCTGTTCCAGTGCCTCACCATCCTCACAGTAAAGAACTTCTTTCTTACATCTAACCTGAACTTCCCCTGTTTTAAGTTTAAACCCATTATCCCTTGTTCTGTCACTACAGTTCCTGATGTTTGCAGATGTAGGAATCCAAAGAGCTCTTCTTCCCTTTTGAAGGTTGGGGTAGAGGAGTGGAAGACAAAAATGGAAAGAGTAGTCATTTAAATTAGTCGTCTTACTAACGAATGAGACAGAAATAATTATTTAAATGGGATCAGTTATTTAAATTAGATCTGATTATTTATTTTGCTTTGTTCCTTGCTGAAAACAAAATAAAACATGGGTGAGATTCTGAAGAGTGGTAATTTTTACTTCTAGAAGGTCATCTTGATTCAGTAATGAAATACTACAGTAAGGCAAATAACCAGGAACAACTTATTACTAATTTTAAAGTATATAATTATAGAGCTTTCTTTTCTTGTTCGTAAGCTGAACTACTTCTATTGTTAATACATTTGCAGGCTTCCACAAATGCTGCTAAGAATGGTTCATCATTAACTAAAAACAAAGAAGATGAAGATATAGCTAAAGGTAAATTGCTAGTCACAGCCTTGGTTTAAGACTTGTGCTCTAAAAGTTTTGTTAAAATGTAGAGAAATAGGAAGTTTACTCTCTTCTACGTTGAACTGAAAGCAAGAGCACAGCAGATTGGTAATTAGTATAGTGTATCATACAAGGTGTTATCCTCATGGGTGAGGACTTGGGGAAAGATATATTCTTCCCCATCACATAGCCATTAGCATTGTTTTGTCACTGCTTTTTCTCCAGAGAGATTGATCTTCTCCCTTCTGCACCCACATGTTTTATTTTAGCCTGCATCTTGATGCTTAAAAAAAAAAAAAAAGAACATTTAAATGTTTTATTTTTTCTCTCTGTTGAATATACTTATTGTTGTTCAGATGTCAAAGTGAAGAATTTATTAGTATTTCTGATCATGTTAATGATGCTACCGACCTGAGTAGTGTGTGCACTGCTACAAATAGTGGGCTGTACCACGAAAAGCAGAGGTTTTTTTGAATGTTTTATTACTTGTGCATGATTACATTTTGTCTTTTAATCCTGTTGCAGGGCAGAGTAAAGTTTGGAACAAAGATTTTAAACTTAAAATATTAGAGAAGCAGATAGAGACCATATTAATAATATAGCAGTAAATATTTTTATTTTAATTAGAAAAGCAAACTACGTTTATATACAGGGATCAAACATACAAGCTTATTTTATTTTTTTCTCCCCTCCCCGAATTGTAGCTATCGAATTGTCTTTGCAAGAACAGAAACAGCAACAAATGGAAACAAAATCCTTGTACCCATCTGCAGAAATTCAGCAAAACAATCAGAACTCGAGGAAGGTGCGAGCTCTGTATGACTTTGAAGCTGTCGAGGACAATGAACTCACCTTTAAAAGTGGAGAAATTATTTTTGTTTTGGATGACAGGTATAATATACTCAGCTGAAGGTGCCTTTATTCCAGCGCTGTTTTTTTTTTACCTTAGGATAGCAAATGTTTCCTCTAATGCTTTTTACCACACCCACACACCCTGCCACCTGCCCAAAATGTATATTGTGACTCTGGGCCTTCCTCAAATCCCTTTATCTTTTGCTGTTCTTTTTGTACCCACTCAAGTCATGATTAGTGCAGGGAGAACCTCACTGTATTATGCTGAATATTTCATGATGTGGTGTAGATCCAATTTGTTTGTAGTTTTTATGATAAATGTTAGTTATATGTCATAAGAATATGGATACACATTACAGTGCTGAATTCCAGTTACTTTCAGAAACTGTTGAATTTTTGGCTATCTAGCATGACATTTGCTAAGAATAAAGCTGAAGAAAAAATACTTCTTGTTATCACTATTGCCCCAATGATAGCTGAGAAGCAGAACTTCTTCCCCCCTAAATGCTGTTCTAATCGAATAGACTGTGACAGATCAATTATATCTCTAATGTTAGTCCCCACTTGTGAACTTCTTACAAACTTTTAGATGAAGCTGTAACAGGCTATCATCTTACCAGCCTAAAGAACTGAAGAGTTAAGTTCTGAGTGATTGCTACTGAATGATTTTACTTCCCTTGATCCTTCCCTTCTCCCCACCCTCTGTGCCTGCTTCTGCCTTTGGTTTTATTGCTAATCTGTACAGAAGTTCTCCTTTGCCTTCGTAGTTGGATATGAAGGAAAACAGTGCATTAAATATCACAGGTTTTCTATCAAAAGCCTGAAAATGTTACTGATACCAAGTGTTAATATTCAGAGGTTTGTAATACATCTTTATTTTCCCAGTGACACCAATTGGTGGAAAGGTGAAAATCACAGAGGCGTAGGGCTGTTCCCATCTAATTTTGTGACTTCTGACTTAAATGTGGAACCTGAGGCAGGTAAGTAAACTACTAAAAGCTGACAGATTATTTTACAAAGGTGGGCTTATGGTGGAACTACTAACTAGCCCATAAGCAACATAATTTCCTGAAATCAGCCCAAGAAAGGAATCGAGAGAGACATCGTGCCCTTGTTTCAAGCAAGCATATACTACTGCTGTAGCTCACTTTAACAGTTTGTATCTTCTAATTCTCTGCTGAGTTGCTACCTTTTTCCTGTTACAGAAATTAATTCAATTTCTGTTCAAGTTCAATTTACCATAGTTCTTTGTCAGTAATATATTAGATCTGAATCCAGTAACTTGCCATTTAAAAAAGTCTCTTTTCAGACATCAGGCCTAGCATAGAATAACATTCATACCTATGTCAGTGGTTAATAAGAATCACATTGCTAGCTTTATTCATGTTCATGATACCAAAATAAAACTTAACACTCATGACTTGCCTGAAAGTAATTGTACATGTGTTGGAGGTGTTTTTAGATGCTAATGTGACTCAACTGTCTTTCCCTTGCTGGGGCTGGGATCATAATCAGGCTAACAGCCCAAAGGAAGCAGCTTGTCAGAAGACTTTCTAGGCAAACTCAAATTCCCTTCTCCAGTAGCTAGGTGTAATCACTGCTTGAAGTACTTATTCAAACTTCTCTTCATTTAAAGAACTGATAGAAAGCATGGAAAAAAATTGTGTATAAGTTAGCATAGTAACACAGCTGCAGAAAAGAAACTAATGTTTGTTCTTTCAGCAACTGTGGATAAAAATTCTGGTCCTGAGGATACTACAGAAGAAATTAAGAAAGCAGAACCTGAGCCAGTTTATATAGATGAGGTATGCAGTCACTTTCAATAAAAAAAGAAATTACTGAGATTTTACATTGGTTGAAACATTCTTTTGTTACTGAATGTTAGCAGCCAATTCTTTTCATGTAAAGAATTTTTGTGTGTTTGTTTTTAATTTGAAAGTTAAAACAGTTTCTGCCATGCTTCAGAAATAACTGTTCCTCATCTTCTCTTCATCTTTCAGGATAAGATGGATAAAACGCTGCAGGTACTTCAGAGTATAGATCCTACAGATTTAAAGCTTGATTCTCCAGATCTTCTAGACTCAGAAGGTACTTGGAGCACTAAGCTAGTTTTTTCATTTCTTCTTCTTTAGGCTGGTAATTCTTTTGTGTTTAACCTTAGGGAAACTGGCCTGTGCTAACAGTGTGCTGTAGAACAGCCTGTTTCACAGTGAAAGCAGGAGGCTATATGTATAACTCTAGATTTTCTAATAGTTGCCAAGCCAACTCCATGTTCAGCAGAGTAATTTGCATAACTTCCAGCTAGTGTAAAATGCCTGATCTTTGCAAGATCCATCTACCTATCAAACTCTTCTTGAAATAGGCAATTAACTTCATGTCAAAATTTCCCTAAAATACTGCTGGCTAGGAGGGGAGAGGCAGTTCCATTCACTTAATAGCCAGTTAGTTCAACATATATAATAACAATTGAGTGTACATTAATAAAGGAGTGTTTCTATAGTGGAAAATGTGAAGGCAAAGGAAGCTCTACAGCACAGCAGATTTATACCGATTGGATATTCCAGTAGGAGATGAAAGTCATAGATCTTGCACAGTGCAAGCAGAAATGCAAAATTTTCCATGTGTTTCATTAATAGTCTTCTGTTTGAGTGGGTAGAGGGAAGAGAGGAGAGAAGATGACAAAGCAGAATCACTGAAGTATTTTTCCTGTCTATTTGGGCTTGAGGAGTGGGACGCACATGATAACTAGTTGCACTCTCCAATTCTGTATGCTATTTTAATAGAATTGGATAAAGTAATTTTCGGATGCATTCGATCTTTTAATTGTGCAAGATACTAACTATGTTGACACTTTTGTCTTCACAGATATTTGTCAACAGATGGGTCCAATAATAGATGAAAAACTAGAAGAGATAGATAGGTGAGCTATAACGTAGCTTCTGTGTTGTTTACTATGATTTACTTTAAATTGTGCAGTTGTACTCATTTTTTTGGGTGCTTTGTCTTCCATCTCCCCAGCTAGAAGGTCTTGCAAGAAAGAAGTTTTGGCAACTTTACCTTTATTTTTTAGTGTTTAGGTACTAAACAGTGGTCCCAGTGTGTGTACAAAAATTTGATTGCTGCTCTCCAAAATTTACTGCATAGGTTACTGGATGCATTTTGTATTAGCAATTTTTGACTGTAGCCTTTTGCAATCTGTTTAGAGCTTGGTATTTTCAGTCTTCTGCTGACTCTCCTCCATGACAGGAAAATCTGTCCAACTCTGTCTTCACCTCTTTCCCCTCAGACTCCTAGGAATACATGAGGGTGGAAAGAAAAGGTAACTAACACCTGTGGAGTTGCTTACCTTATTGCAGCTAGGGGAGAACAGTTCTTAGACTCTCCTTCCAGTCCCTTTGGTATAAGAAACAGACTGGCAACTTTACAATATAGATGTGTAAGAAATTGACCTTTTAAGTGCTTGGGTTTTTTTCTTGCATATTCAAAACCATTTAAGGAGACACTTTTTTTTTTATACCAGCTAACACTAGGTGTTAGAGAAACTTAGTGTTTGCATGTACTTGTTTTGAAACAGGAAACATTCGGAATTATCAGAATTGAATGTAAAAGTTCTAGAAGCTCTGGAGCTCTATAACAAACTGATGAATGAAACACCAATGTATTCGGCCTACTCAAAACTCCACCATCCTGCACAATACCCACCTACATCTTCTGGTGTTTCAGTGCAGGTCAGTATCCCTTTCTGGAAATAGACAGTTTCCTAATATAGAGTTCTATTTAAGACGATGACAGCAAAAATGAAGTGCATGCTTTCTTGCTAGCCTATGAACAGTTGCCTGGTGACTTTTTATAGCATTCAGAATAAAATATCATTTACGCACTAAAACAGCGTACTTTAGTTTGCAGTCACCTGCTTGTACAATAAGGCATAATTGTTAATTTTTCTCTACTTAACAGAAAGATATTGTATTGAAAATACTAAAAGATCCCTTCCCTGATTAATTTTTTACAGTTAGAATTATGTGTTTCAGCAGCTTGGTGGAAATTCTTGCTATGAGTCATGTCCTCAGTCTTAAAGTAAAATGTTACCTTCTTATCTAATAGAGGGGATGTGAGTGAACTTTAATATTAATGCATTAATCATGAATGTGGTGTACTTTTTCAAATATAGAACCACTAGTCTTGTTTTAGCTCTTTTTTTCCTTTAAGAAATGAACATACTGTATTAGGAGGTGTAGTTGCTCAAAACTGTTACAGTATCTCCAATGTGCCACATTGATGTTTTAAGAAAACAAAAATGGAGGAGAAATATTTTTAAAGATCCTTTTTGGAGAAAACATAGAATGAGCGTTTTTACTTTAAGTGAATTTTGCTTTAATGTTAATTGTTCAGTGGGAAAAGAATAGTTGCCATAGCAACTGCTAGATCTGAAAATATGTCAGTTAAAAGTAATTGCGTGTCCTTAACTCCTGGTAACGATGGAAAATTCTTTATGTTTGAAGATTAAAAAGTAATTTAAGCCAAAAGGCAACTGTAGTTTACTGTTTCTTTCAAGATGCGTACTTCAGTGGTGAAAAATACAAGATAATGCTAAGTGTGCTGAGCTTAGTGTTGTTACTTGGTACGAAACTGTCTCTTCTTTCAGTGTCCATATACAATGTCCATACACAAAGTCCAAAACCAATAAGCAGCATAGACTTCTGTAGACAAAGTGTGTTATACCACCTGTTCTATCTGAATTTTGGGTAAACACTTGCATTATCTTAAATGAGAAATGCAAGAAACTAACACAAAAGGAAAGCAGAAAATTTAGTCTTAGAATGTTCTTATGTTTTAATTTACAAAATGTGTTAAGTAACAAATCTCATATGGTGGCTATCTTCCTACTTTGTACATCAAAATATGTAAGGATCAAACATTTTAAAGACAAAGCAAATTAGAGGGGAAAATAAAGTGTATGTGAGAGGCAGAGGTCTTGTATGTGATGTTCTTCCTTCAGATTTTAAGCACTGACCTTATTAGCAGTGCAGTTCTGGAAAGGGAGCTGCTGGTGAAGTAAAAGTTGCCTATTTAAAATGTTTGTTGAGAAGTTCCATGTTTTGGTTTTAGAACCTTGTTGAAAAAATTAATGGATGCTCATTCAGTCTCTGAACCCTACCACTGTAATGGCATTCTGTGCCATGTTTGCTGCTACTTAATTGAAAGTAAAAGATACACAATGTTGGGTTGTTTGGTTTTTTTTTTTACAGTCATATCCTGTTCAGCCACCTAGTGGAAACTATATGATCCAGGGTGTCCACCAAGTCACCATTTCCCCAGGCTATAGCCTAGGACCAGATCAGATGGGGCAGTTGAGGTCTCTGCCTCAAAGTATAAATTCTTCTGGAGCAACTCAGCCGGCTCAAGCTACGTATTTAAGGTATCGCTTCAGCAAACTGTTAAATCACCTTCTTCCTGTTGGTAGTTTTACTACTTGGTCTAAAGGTTGTGTGTTCTTGGGATATTTACAATGACATGTAATACTGTTTGATAACTTTGAAAACAGATTGCTTTTGGAATAAACAGTATTCTCCTTTGCAAATCTGCTTGTGAGATAAATAGACATGACATTGTCAACATTTGATTTGTTTTGTTGTGTTACAGCCCAGGACCAGATTCTGTGTTAAACCAGCCATACATGAACCAGAACCCCAGCCTTCCATTGGCTGCCAGCACAGCTGCATACACCCAGCAGCAGCAGATGGGAGTGTCGGTGGATATGTCGGCTTACCAGAATAGTACATCAAGCTTGCCTCAAGGACCAGGTTATCCCGTGGCAGTTCCTGCTCATTCTGTTCTACAGCAACAAGCAAATTACCACCAACAGCCTCTTCTTTAAAAACAAACCAGCTCGCATTTCTGAATTAATGAATAAAGGCTGCTTGACCTTGTGATTTTTATGAATACCTGTCACGAGATATCAAGATACATTTTCCTTTTAAATAACCCAATTTACTGCATTAGGGTGATGCAGAGTAAAAGTATGCATCAGATCTGATTGTTAAGCATTTGCATAAAGATAGCTTGAACTAGATTAGCTGATGGTTTAAAATAATTTCAGATTACTTTGAGCCCTTATTTCAATGCTTTCAAAAAGTGCCACCTGTGAATCTTAAGTTAAAAGATTGTCCAGACATAATCTTCCTATAAATGTGTTTCTGAAAACTTGAGGGCACTTAATTATTGTCATGTGTTGCTCTCATTTGGCATTCCCTCCTCTGGTATCTTACTGTAATCCTTCTACCCAAGTGGCTTTAGAGAATCTGTGCAGATTTAGAGACCACCTTCTCTCTGCGCTGCTGTAGTGAGCTTCACAATATGATATGCACTGCATAATGGGAACAACTGCGCAAGTTCAGCAAATGAGAGCTGGAAGAGAAAATGATTTGATATTGTGACAGTAAGGACCATGTACCTACAGGAATAGGAGAAATGAGATTTTACAGTGCTGTCTGGTAGATTTCTGGAGAACTTCTGATGTGTTTCTCTTGAAGAAAACAGGTGGGGTTTTGCTAAAAAGCGCCTGCATCTTTCAGCAGAGGTGGTACTGCAAGCACAAGTCTCCTTTGTGAACACAGGCAAGGGATGCTCCCAGCTGACTGCGTGGGCACTATGTGGATACAAGGTGCTGAGCCAGAAACTTGTACAGAATATCTTTTCTTTTCCTTTTTGGATGTATGTAGAAGTGAAGGAGTGTTGTAGTTCCCTGTGAGAAAGGAGGGAGCTCAAGAATGTTTGAAGTTTAAGACTGTGAGAATCTACCTTGTTACCTAACGGGGAGCTCAGTGGAACAGAAATCATCTTTATGGGACCAGAAGGTTCTTGCCTCTCTTGAATTTCCTTTCTCTGCCACCATGTTTAAATAAACACCCATTGCAGTCAGTGAAAATTACACCATTTGGAAAAGGTGCATGTGTGGCACGTAATACATGTGCAGAATACGTGTGCTTTGTGAATGGGATTGTGCTCCTTGTTTAATACAATGAGTGGTTGTATATTGAAAATGACAGACATGTCTTTGGGAAAGGAATTGCCTCAGAACTGTGGAAGTGAAGCGCTTGGTGGCTAAGAAAAGAAATTGAAGAATTTCTTCCCTGATGCACTTTTTTAAGGGGTGGGGTTTGTACAAGTGGAGCAGATGGGCTGAATTATCTTTTGGGAATGTGGGACTTCTTTCTTAAATTGTTTCAGCCTCTGAAAAGGAAAAAAATCACTTTGTTCTAGTCACCTACTCCAGCATAGTCATTTTTGCCTATTTTAATGGTTTTATGATAAGCAATAATCTTCACATTGGAAAAATAATGGAAGCAAATCACGGATAAAACATCTTGGTTAAATGCATGAAACTCCCAGATGTCTAAATAAGCATATTTGGCATATGAATTCTCTACCAAATGGGGACTATCAGATTCCAGACTGTTGACATGTAATAAAAGTCACCCTTCGCTCAGCAGCACCTCCCTCCATTTCTTTTAGATTTTGTTTAATTATTTGTCATCACAACCTTATTCATTTGCAGGCTCATGCTTTACACATTAAGGTATTCAGTACCTGCTCTTGAAGTAATTTTTTTATTTAAAATTTGTGCAATCGGAAGGAAGCTTTTGTCTTTCCTTTTGACATGACTTTGTCTTTCTCCTTCCCCTTGAAGTAGCCAAGTAACACATGTTGAAATACTGAAGTAGTTTGATGACTTGTTTCTTGCATTCTCTAAGGAAAAATAATTAATTTCAAAGCTGCTGTTCAAATTTCTCATTGTTTGGAGATTTTTTGGTAAGAGTTTACTTTTATCAACTTTTATCAACTTTTTTCCAAGTTGATACGTGGTCAAACTAAACTTTGCTGTCGTTTATATAGATTCTCCATGTTCGTTAGTAAATTGAGATTAAGGTGGGTATTTTTATTGGATTCAAAACTTTGGTCCAGCGGAAATACTGAGTAACCTAAATTGAGATCACTAGACAGATGTAATTTGGTGATGTTCAGTTAATTATTAAATATAAATAATGTATATACTCATTTGTCTGAGATTTTCTACACAGCTACATATATGCATACTCTTAAAGCCTGACATTTTATGAAAGCAGGATTTGTCATCCTGTCATCTCTTGTATTCCTAAACCTGTGATACGCAACTTGTAGATAGTGTAAAATAATTTAATTATTATTAAAATAGTGTATTCAGGGGGGTTTGGTGTTAATAGGATCTGTTCTTTCTCTTCATACTTCTAGACATGATCATATTTATTTTTAAGGCCTGATTATAACTGAATATGCTGCCAAAGGATTTATCTAACTTCAGATTTCTACGCTAGGTTTCTACCTACTGTTTTATATCAGGAATAAACAGGTAGATAACTTCTGCTTTTTCATATAAACTTTAATGGTTAACATAAAAATTTGTGCAACTTTATAATGAGAATTTTAGTATAATATATTTGTGGCATGGGTGTTGAGAAGATCGATACTAGATAAACTTTCTTCTAGTATGAGTTGGCACCTAGTATGTCTCAGTTATAGTCAGCTGAAAGCAACAGCTCAATTTGTCTGTTATGCCACCACATGTTTTGAGACATTGTGGTCTTTCACCCAGCCATAGTGTGACAAACGCATTGTCCATTTAATTTGGTACAGAAATTACAACTTTATAAAAATCAGATTGTTTCCGTAACAAGTAATGCTGTGTGTTCATTTTGCTTTAGGTTTTGTTCATAGATGTTCATGGACTTGGGGAACAGTGTAGAGCTTTTGAAGGCTGCTCCTTAACCAGGAGCATTGAGTGGGACATGGCTGCAACTGCAGTCTCTTACAGGAATGGTTTTCTCATAGGAAGATGATTTCTTATTTTTATCTATGCGTCTTTTCTAAGAAGTCACTACTCTTGCTTACATTGAGCACTGTGATGTATCTGTTGAATCTTTGAATTTATGGCTCATGCCAGTTAAATTTTACATGAAACTGAATCAAAACTCTTTTGAATTGATCAGAATGAAAAATGAAGGAAAGGAAATGCAGCCAGGGCAGGTTCTGAGCGTGTCTGATCTGGCAACAGCTCTGGTCAGCCAGCGAGCAGCCTGGCCACCAGCAGATAGCACACCTGAATTTCAGATTCAGATCAAGGTTGTGCTCCTCTCTGGTCTGGGATTTACAGCAAAGTGGTATCACAGTTCTTGCAGAAAATTGTCTGAAAGAGTTTGCAGTATTAAGGAAGAGTGGATCTGTTTTGTTGCAATATCATTTGGCCTCTTGTCTGCAATATGTGTGCATTTGCCTTGTGTGAATTAAAGTTTGTTTAACAAGCAAAGAAGAGTCCTGTCTTTACTATGTCCTTAAGTCCTTGCCAGAAATGAGGCACAAGCTGTGTGAGTTGTGTGATCATCACTGCTGCAGCCCTCTGTCCTTCCCTTCCCTGCTCCCCTTAGTCTTGCTTCCCTATGGGGTGCCCATCTTGGGCTGGCACTGCAGGCTCGGCTGCCAGCCCAGCTACCGCCAGCTTGGCGTGTTCCCACACACTGCTCTGGAAGGACTGGTATTTCACAGTTGTGCTGCGCTTCACTGCTGGTGAGGAGCACTTCTGCTGGGGAACCAGGGCTCTGTCCGTCACCTAGGTTGCCCGTCAGTGAGGATCAGGTTAGCAAAAGAACACTGCTCCATGCCGGGTGTTAACTGCTGGGGAACTGAAGGGAATAATCCTATGTGAAGTGATAATATACTTCACCACAAACGATAAGGAAAGCACGTACACTGTGCTTTTAAAGCTGATTGTATTGTACGTCTCAAGTGAGAGCCATGATTGCTTACAGCTTTGCTGTAGGTTTTCACAAAGGCTGAACAAATTTCTGGTTCATGCAAAATAAGAATAAATCCTTGTGCTTTAAAGGTACCTTCAGCTACTGCTGTGACTGGACAACAGAACCTGCTTGCGAAGACCTATACTGAGGCATAAACTGCTGCATTTCGGCACTTACAGCCATGTTACTCACCCTGGTGGGTTCATTTCAGGTCGCTTCAGGCTGTAAACCTAAATCTTAGAAAGTTCTTATGAAGCTGAAGCCTATACGACAAATACTGGTTTAGTTTTCCTTTTGAATATCAACCTTAATGTTGTCTCACTGACATTTCACATTGAGAACAATCAGCCATGGGAATAATCTCCCCAGGGAAGTGGTGGGCTCCTTAGCATTGGACGCTGTTAAGATTTGGCTGGACAGGGTCTTGGGCCATCTGCTGTAGGTCATGAATAGTTGGACCAGATGATCTTATGATTCTATGAAGTGAGGCAAGGGTGTGGGGGATTCTGGGCAATACCTGAACTTGGGAAGTCGGCCCAGTACTGGGTTGCACAAAGATTGAAGCAAAGTACCCTTCCAAGTATGGATTTAATGATTAAACTGCGTTTTAAAATAATCTTAATTTAGACTACAGCACTCATGGCCCACATTCATCTCTGATAAAGAAACCGGGCTGCCTAATTCCATCCAATGAATTAAAAAAAGAAGTACACAGTTTGTAGTGAGGAAGGAATGGTTGCACTGTTGTGCTTTGGATCTTCACCAGAGGAGATTGGGAATGTCTGTGTGTGTGTGTGTGTGTGTGTGTGTGTGTGTGTGTGTGTGTGTGTGTGTTCAGAGCTTTCTGGTGTAAAAGTGAGGTCAGTTCAATGATGCGCATGTTTCCCCTCTTACTTGTAGTGGGAGGTGTAATGTGCTTGTAGGTAAAGTGCAGGAATGGGAAGCCGGAAATCCACATCCTGCTTCAAGTTCTTCCCCAGATTTCCTCTTTAACTTCAAGCAAATCACTTAATTTCCTGGTTTATCATTTTTTCCCTCTGTCCTCATGGTTGGTAGTTGATGCAAATCAATTCTGATCAATAGCTGGAGTGTTGCTTTACACAGTGATGGCTTGCACTGCGGCTTACACGGTCGTGGCAGAGGTGGCTCAGTTTCAGCTGGAGGAGGTCAAGCGGGGCCCGTTCCTCTCCGCTCTGGGGCCGCAGAGAGCCGGGGCGGGTGATAAGGGCCGTCGGTGCAGGGTGCAGCACTTTTAGATTTTAATGCTTTGGGCAAAATCTTCATTTTACATAGAGAAACAGATCTGCAGTAATT
>JANHGB010041710.1:1908-20731 GCA_026283785.1 Coracopsis vasa
ATAAAATAAAATAAAATAAAATAAAATAAAATAAAATAAAATAAAATAAAATTAAATTAAATTAAATTAAATTAAAAAAAGTAATACACTTATATACAGTCCAGGTATAAAAGAAATAATCCTGTTACTCGATAGCAATTATAAGCTAAAATGTCTTGGGCCAATAAATAGCAAGAATAATAAAATAATAACATTAATTAACAATAGGCATTTCTGGCATTCTGCTTAGGATAACACTTTGCAACTTGGAATCAAGCAGATCCAGTGGAGCAGGGATAACAAGACAGAAATTCAAGACCAAAGGTATATTGGTCCTTGTTCAGTTGCTTGATAATATCTGCTGGCCTGTGTGTAGCATGTTTTAACAAGATCTCTGTACTCAGGGCCTTGTTTCTTCTGTTCTGCAGATGAGGTGTAAAGCAGGTGTGTGTCTGCTCAAGGGGGGTAAAGTTACACCCAGGAAGGGTTGAAGCACTAACTGAAACGTAGCCGTCATTCAGAGCACGTAGTAAGGTGTGCAGGGAATTGGCTGGCATGCCAGTGAGTGAGTGAGAGGTGAGAGGGCTTTCTCTAGGGGCTCATCTAGGTGGCAGAGCACTGGCTGCCGTAATAACAACTCTCTTGCTGGCAGGAGAGAGCTGCTGGAAATATTTATGCGACTGCACATTTGGACGGTACTGCACACATGTCAGAATGGAGAGTTATCTTGTTGAAACAAGAAAGTTTCCTCATGTCCCTTGTGGTGCCTTTTGTGTTTTGTTCTGCCCTGATTTTCCTGTTAAATCCTCACAATACAGTTTATCCATATTTCTTCCACTACTCTCATCAGGTTTTTTTGTTTCTTTGTTTGCTTTTCAATGTGTTCTTGTCTCTCCCAAGTCCAGTAGCTCAGATCTTGTTGCCATTCATAATGTATACCACATGCATTGGCATCTGGGGTATCATTTCCCTTTCCCACCATCCTCTTTCTTGAATATCTGGGGCCACAGCTGTAAGTCAGTGAGTGCTGACAGTCAGGGAACTGGGGCGACAGTCATAAATTGATGGAAACTGGTATTGTCTAAGCCAGATACCTTTTCTGTGAGACAATACTGGCTGCTGAATGTCCTGCCTTACAAATGACGTGCTTAGTTGCAGTCGTCTAGATGACACACTGTGCTGTCCACATCCAGCTGCTGGTTGACATCTTTGAAACCATCTGATGTGTGGAGCAGCCAGCTGGCATCTGCACCCCTATTCATCCATGGATACCTCTGAAATCAGAGAAGGAAACAAGTTCTGGGGACACTGATAGAGGATCAACGGTACTCTCTGGGATCATCAGTCAGTCCTACACTATGCAGCATGTAGAGTCCCATTTTTATGTCTTCTGACAGTATAGCTGAGGGCTGATTAACATGGCCTCAGGGGACAGTGAGGGAAATGACCATTCACTACCTGCTGGTGCTTATTCCAAGTCAGAATGATGGCCTGTGGGAGGATATGAGTGCTTCTGGCACTGAAAACATTTTTGAGTCATGATTGATTGTCACTCTTCCCAATGAGGCCTTAACCATAAATAATGGTATTGTGTGAAATCAAGTATTTGAAAAACGTAAGCCTATTTGGGATGAGCCTGAATCTTTAATAGTGAAAATGTGACAACAGATGAGGGGAGCAAAACATTTACAAAACTGCATTGTAAAATATACATATGCCTTTTGTCAAGAGTGTGAGAATTGTGATGATAACAGGATCTCTGGCTATTTCAATGAGAAGATGACCAAAGCTATGCAACGTTATAACTACAGAGGAAGGACTTTTCTCTGGGAAAAAATCTCACTCAAATTCCCACCCTACAGAAATCACATGAAGCAGGTATTTTTTCTTTTGTTGTTTTATGATGTATTAAAAAAGTTGGGTTTAGTTACTATTTTGGTTTCAGATGCTCTTCCAGTCCAAAAAAGCCTGGAATAGTTTGACGTAGCTATCCTGGACATTCCAGGGCCAAAGTCAGGGCTCAGTCAATAGTGGTATGGGCTCGATTTTTCATTACTATAAGCTACTAGGTGTTCTTGATCACAGTAATATGCACATGATGTGAAATGAAAATCTGGTGCAAGATGACTGTCATTCACCTGAAGCTGGTGTTAACTTGACAAAACTCATCTGTTTTCTTGCCAAGTACCAAAACTCAGAGAGCAGCCAAGACAAGGGGGTAGAAACCTCCAGAATCTTTGCAAAGGTCACAGACTAAAGTGCTCAAAAGCTAAGAGATTCCTGAGATGAGTTTACCCATGTAATCCTTACTTTACCAGCTTGATACATGTGCCTGATGAGCCTCTTCATTGTCTGATTGCATACTAGTCTTCCTGCAGGATTGTCCTCATTTAGTCAGTGGTCCCTTTCCAGCATTAGTCTTCTTTTGCTTCACAAAGCTGCCTCAATTCCACACATCCATATTCCAGAATACAGTTCTTTCTGTGGTACCAGTGTGCTTCTGGAACACCAGTGAGTCTGTCTCCACACTCTGGAAGTGGGATCATCCTTGTTTTGACAACCTGATAAATAGAATCATAGAATCATAGAATGGTTTGAATTGGAAAGGGACCTTAAAAGTCATCCAGTTCCAACCCCTCTGTCGCAGGCAGGGACACCTTCCACTAGACCAGGTTGCTCAAAGCCGCATCCAACCTAGCTTTGAACACTTCCAGGGATGGGGCAGACACAACTTCTTATAGGATAACTTCCTATACTGTTGATATCCCCTCATTCACACATCTGAACTTGCTCTAGAGATCACTAAATTTGAATGCTCTGTGGCAGATGCTTGCCTTTTGCTATTGTCAGATCACTTCGCATTTCCAGTTTAGGGAATGCATTTACAGAGACAATCTTTTTCAAAGATCAGCCAAAAAGGGACACTTTGGAGAATTTTCCCCTGCTGCACTGCTGTCAATTCTCTTACATGGGAACTAAGAGTTTCTTGTTATAGCTCAAAAGTTTGTGCAATTTGGCTGAATGAGCCATGTCTGTTCATGACGGCCAAATTTCAGACTTTTCCTTCTAAGTGCAAAGGCATTAGAGCTCCTTAGAAAAGTAGTTCTTAAATAGATATTAGCACAGAAAACGTGTTTGTGAAGAATGAAGTGTGGAAACCAGCTCAACGGTTTTAGAGACCGCATACATCTCAAACAGGGAACTTTCAGTCCAAAGAGGTGAAACTTAACAAACCAATACATATCTGAAGGTACGGCCTGAAAGAAGAAATACAAACAAGCTATCAGTCATCCTGAACTAGCAGCAGTGATACAAACCTTTCTTACCGTTTTGGGGGGACATGCAAGGCCCAAAAGAACAAGTACACTTTCTGACTAGCTGCCCCAGAGGAGTGTTTGTGTGATGCTGTTTGACGAAACCAGAATACAACCCCCTTAGCACCGAGGAGCCCTAAAGATGATTAGGTGAACAAGCCCACTCTTGCTGTGTGCTGGCCACTGAGTGCTTATTCTAAACACCCTTGTTAGCTGCTGGCATGACATTACTGGCATGTTGTTCAGATTCATACAGCATTCACAGGGTAAAAGCCACTCTAGCCCCCTTCCAATAAAGAGCAGTTTTATAAGAACCAGAAAGAAATGAAACTGTGGCACTGATGCGTGGGCCATCATTCACAGAGGAGAGACATCTGGAGATGCTGAGGTGGTCTGAACAAACCCATGTGTTTTTAGTGGCCAGCTCTTTGGACCCAAGCTTTAGAGCTCTTGGTCTGTGCCCCCTGAGGATCCAACCATCGAGGGTATGAGGATTGCTGTGGGCTTTCTTTTTCCTGGGCACTGCTGTTTCTCAGCTGGCAGCATCCCATTGAATGCAATGCCGCAACACTGACTTGCATCAGTGATGGATCAAGCCCTCTGGGAGTTGGCATAATTGGAGATCAGCAACCTGGACTCCTGGCTAGGAAGCAGCAGGAAAGCAACTGTACTTGAAGCAGAATCTAACCAGATTCAAAGTAATGGGAATATTAAAGCTATGACAACTTTTTTAAAAATTGCTCTGCTACATTATTTTAGTAAATATTTGTAGGTGTCTGTAATAGGAGGGTAATCACTGCATTTCCTTTCAAACAAAAGCAAGGAGAGCAGTTTTCAGTTATACTGGATAAGCAAGGCATTCTAGTGGATGGTTTTAACCTCATTTTTGCTGGCAGATTATGTGTTACAGCAGTTCTCTGATATCTTTTCTTGCAGCACACAAAACCTAGTTTGTGCCTGGTCTTTTCTTTCACTGATGCAAAAACTCCACAGTCACTGGCAAGCAGCAAGGTGTCCTTTGGCAGGGAACTGGGATGGGCTGTGTGTGTAGAAAGCAGTGGGGGCAGGCATGAGGAAGGTGTTCAGGAGGTGCCTGGCCACAGCTGCGAGGAGGAGGGATGGTACATATGCACCAGAAGAGAGGTGGGCATCAACTGAGGAAGGAAGGAGGGTGCCTAGCACTGCTGGAAGTCACAGAGATGAACTGTAGCTCAGAGGGGTCAGGTTTGAGATCATGCCAGTGCAAACAGGCAGCTTCCAGGTTAGATTGGAGCCCAGGTCCCAGAGAGTCCGTGGAATACTTTGTAGCTCAAAGAATGTTAAAGAGCTATGAGGGATTCCACGTAAAGGGATACACGTGTGCTGTTCCTGTTGTGGATGCTGTACAAGACATTTCCATAGGTTTCCATGTGTTTCTTGCACCAAAGAAATAAAAAATAAATTTGTTTGGAAACGTGAAGGAAAACTTGTGTGTTTCTTCTTCAGTTTACCCCGTCTCAGAAGGGGAGGACCATACATTCAGAATGTTCACAAGACTGGTACCAGAAGAAAGACTGTGCCATAAATGTGTCTCTTCTCAAGGATGGAAAACAGCTGAACCACCAGTTCCATTTTCATTGACGGGTAAGGCACAGAGCTTGGGGCGGATAGAAGAATGTGGTCCTCAATGAAAACCTACCCTTTCCAGTGCAAGGTGTGAGATCTCCCAATGAGAGGGAAGCAGAGGGGAGCCAAGGCAGCTGCTTTTCCAGTCCCCATCCACAGTGCTTGTGTAGAAGATGTCCATGCCCCAAGGGTAGCCTGCTCAAGGTGTGTACTGGGAGCACCCAGGGGAGAGCCAGAGCTGCAGGGCCTGCAGTCAGGGACATTTCAGAGCTCTTGGCCCCAGGGGAAGGGAACCCAAATGCAGCAGCTGAGCAAGAGTCTGGCCCTGATGTTGGCTCCATGGGCTTTAGGAGCCCTGGAAAAACAGCTCACAGAAGGAAAGAGTAATAATATTAGAAAAAGAGACCCAGCTAGCAGTCCGTAATGAACTGCTGCATTCCCCAAGGGCTTACTTCATGTCCTTTTTCTAATTCTGGTGGGATGCATGTAATACTGATGGATCAGGCTAGGTCTACAGCAGCCGGGTTGCAGATGCACAGTAGAGCCAGTAACAAAACAAACAAGAACAGAAAGTGTATTTTAAGTTTGTTTCCTCTTTTTTTTGCAACTTTCTTTCAGAACAACCTTAATATTTATAAAGGCAGGGCAGGTCCCATGGTGACAATGTTGCAACATACTGCTCTCGGTGGATTCCTGCTAAAAGCAAAATAGGAATGATTTCTGGATGAAAACCAAAGCCTGTGATTTTTAACTGTCCACCCCTCCCATCAAAGCACGGATTATGGTGAAAAGGACAATCTGGAATTGCTTTCTTAAGACTCGTCAAAGGTAAGTTGTAGCTGGAAGGTTGGCTACCTCACCGATAAACAGCTGTACATTTTCCACTCTTCCAGTCCTCCTTGGCTCCTAGGGTCAGGGCAGACTACAGGATAAAACAGATTCATATCTGAGAACAAACAACGAAAACCTCTACTGAGCAAAAGGTTTCAGAGAAAATCCACCTGAACTGGATTCCACACTTCTTCCCTGACACCAGGTAAGTGTACAACTATTCCAGGCCAGAGCAGAAAGGTTATATATAGCGCTGCAATTTAATTCACATGACAATTAAAAAGTACATGAAATGGTCTTCTTTATGCATGAGAAAAGATTATCAACGTTTCCCCCTTTTCCTCTTTTAGGTTATTAAAAATGTAGCCCCTTCAAGAGTAATAAATGAACTCAGAAAGGATTGCTTTAGTGAGACCTGGGTTGTGATTAAAGGAAGTTTGGAGTTCGGGAGAAGTCTATTTGAAAAACATCCTCAGCATTTGGAGCATCACGTGTGGCTTTTGACAACTAATTTGGGAGAAAAGTGGTAGGGAATGAACCTCAACAGGAAAAGTGCTTGTTTTTTGTCACTTTGTGACATTAGTGAAACATTGTTTCCCCTCCTTTGTATTTTCCCCCATAAGTTCATCTTAAAATGTATCAAAACAGAAAAGACTTTGAAAAAGGCAGCAGAACTGTCGCAAGGGACAACGCTAGCTAGTTGGGAGGTTATGCTTTATTATGTAAATACATGGTTTGGGAGATTCTAAAATGCATATCGAGTGGTTAGAGCCAGATTACTAGTTGGATAAATGGCACTGGTTCCAAATAAAGCATACCAAGTCCATAATGTGACAGTGGTGAGACTTCTCAGATCTGCTAGCTAGCCGCTTGACCATATCTGTCTCTCTTCTGTACCAGTTGTGAGAGCAATAACCACGAGGCTGCTGGTCGTAGCCAAACCCCGCTGCTGAAATCAACCTCTCCTTACCACTCCTGGGAGAAAGTCCCTGCAGCACCTTACTGTGGGTAATTCCCTAGTGTTGAGCACCCTGAGCTTGAATTCAGGTTGGAGCAAAGGAAGTGAAACTTCAATCTGTGAATAAAGCCTTCATTTCCTTACGTATAAAGCCAATAAAACAGTATGATTTCCCCTTCTTTTCCTGTAATTTATAAATGGCTAAAATGATTTCCCTGGCAGAGATACCCCATTCTTAACTGCTTAGTGCCCGCACTGGCTGCAGTAAGGTCTCTTGTGAGTGCCAGAGCTCGCTCTGGAAGTACTAAGAGGAGCTGGATGGAGAACTTGTGGTTCATAATTTATTCAGTGAATACAGGCCCTTTTCTGTGCTTGCAAGGACTCCAGGGAAGGCAGGTGGGTTTGGTTGGGGTTTTCTTATACTCTCAGTTGATGAAATTCTTTAAGAACTGCTGAGTTTGCATGCAATACCAGTATGTCAGCAGCTTGTTGAGAGAATTGTTTGAGTGTTGGGTGCTTGGGTGCGGGGGCCATGTGGCCTGCATGGACAGGTGCTGCGGGCCTCCTGGTTGCTGGTACAGGCATCCTCACGGGAAAGACTCAGGAAGTGCTTCCAGTGATACCGGAGACACTTGCGAACATCCACGGTTCACCTGGCTCCGTTTCACCCAAACCTGCAACACCTCACCCGCCTGCAAAGATAATAATAATAGCAGCGGACGGGGTGGTGGCTGTTGGGGATACGCAAACGCGTTTGAACAATTAAGTGTTGCGTGGCCGTGCGCTCGCCTGGGCACCGACCTCCTGCTGCGGGAGCCGCTCCGGGCTGGACGAGGCGGGGGAAACTTACCGGGGCACAAACTTTGCCTGCGAAGCGGGGAGGCGGGGGTGAGGAAGGGGCGAAGCGGGCGGCGCGGCGGGGCGGGCCGGGGCAGCGGTGACCCCGTCGGTCGCGCAAGGCCGGGTCGGGCCTGACGCGGTTGTTGCCGCCCGCAGCTGGACGAGACGCTGGCGGAGCGGCTGTGGGGGCTCACGGAGATGTTCCCCGAGTGCGTCCGCTCGGCGGCGGGAGCCACGTTCGACCTGTCGCTGTCGGTGGTGCAGAAGATGTACAGGTGAGAGAGCGGGTCCTGCGGTGCGGGGAGCGGCGGGGCCGCGGCCGTTGTTTCTCGGCGGCGTTGGGCAAAGCCGGGCGGGGGACGGGGGGCACCTCGGGGCAGACACTAGCGGGTGGCTTTTGTGTGCGGTCCCGCAGGGGGAACCGGGGGCACACGGGGGACGCCTGGGGCCTGGGGGAAGCAGGGAAAGAACCGGTTCTTATTCCTAATGTGGTTTCTCGTCCACAGATTCTCCAGGGCAGCTCTATGGATTGGGACCACCTCCTTCATGATTCTGGTTCTTCCTGTCGTGTTTGAAACTGAAAAGCTGCAGATGGAGCAGCAGCAGCAGCTGCAGCAGCGACAGGTGAGGCGGGAGCACTCTAGCCCTCTCCCCTGGCCCTGCAGGTTCTGCTTAGGGCATTGCACCTCCTCCCAGGTACATCCTATTGAAGGAGCTTGGGGAGCAGTTTGTGATACGGTGTTCATCCCACCAGATGCCCTGGTAGGATGCTCCCAGTGGGATGGTCCGGCTGATTCCCAGTAACAGGTTGATGGCAAACTCCAGCAAACACAACCTAGCTTTCACCAGGCCAAAATAGGCAGTGAGAGCTGCGCATGGGCTGAAGGCATCGATGTCCATATCCACCCCACTCGCATTCGGTGTGCCGGAGCTTTGCACCGGATCCTTGTGGCAGGGGAGGAACTGGTGCCACAGCCTCAGTGCCTGGCTGGGAGGCTGTGGGAGGGAGGGCAGCACACAGCCACTGTCCTGTTTCCTCACAGCCCCTCAACTTACTGTTTTCCTTCCAGATCCTCCTGGGACCCAACACAGGGCTCTCAGGGGGGATGCCAGGGGCCCTGCCACCATTGTCTGGGAAGATCTAATTTGTGGAAGCTGCGTTGGATTTGTATCATGTGGGAAGACCTTGAGATTATGATCTATTGAACTGTTGAGTTGTTGGGTCAGGGCATTTTTTTGTTTTTCCCGGTTGTTTTTATTTTTGGTTCTCCTTTGGGACACTGACCTGTTCATAAAGAGGGGGGGAAGCCCATCCCCCTCTGGACCTGCTGACAGCTCCTGGCTGCATCCTCCCCCTGTATAGAAGTCGTGAGTTTTTCCTTTTATTCAATCAATGCACCATAACCAGTCACAGACTTGAACTGGGGGAATTCAGTTCCTCTTCCAGGCCCCTTATACTCCCATAAAACCACTCCGGGGCTCAGGTTGGGCTTTGGAAGTCAAGCAAAATGAGTCCTGAATCCTTTGCTGGTTGATGTGGAGTTGAAGGACACTGGTGAGAGGAGGAGGAAGAGAAATAACTTCCCCAGCAGGCAAAGCAAAGGAATGTGGGGTGCAGGTGGCTGCACCCCATGGAAAATTCTCTCCAGGAAGATGCATCTGCAGAAATACCGTCACGGCGGCTTCATATGTGTATGTATGTGAGAACCGAGGGAGCAGCAGGTTCAAGACGATCACTCTGATCCTCTGCCTCATCAAGTAGAACTTCAGCAATCAGCTGCATATTTTTTTGTATTGAATATTAAATAAATCCAACCTGAGCAGTGTGGTTTTAATAAATGTCCTTTAGGGAGGCTCAGTTCTTCTGGAGCCGCGGGAAGGGATGGATGCTGCATTGGCACCTGAAGATGACGGAGCAACAAGCTTTGCGCCGCTTAAGGGGGTGATAGGGCAAGGGGTAATGGGTTTAAACGTAAACAGGGGAAGTTCAGGTTAGATAAAAGGAAGAAGTTCTTTACTGTGAGGGTGGTGAGGCACTGGAACAGTTGCCCAAAGACATGGTAAATGCTCCATACCTGGCAGTGTTCAGGGTCAGGTTGGACAGAGCCTTGGGTGACATGGTCTAGTGTGAGGTGTCCATGCCTATGGCAGGGGGTTGAAACTGGATGATCTTAAGGTCCTTTCCAACTCAAACCATGCTATAATTCTACTCACGGAAAGGTACTTGTAGAAAGGTAGCAGTTTTATAACCAAAGAACAAAAAAAATTTATTTTGCCTTTACATCCTTTACAGAACAATTCAACTGAACATACAGAAGTGATAGGACATTTATATGGACTTTTTTTTTCCATTTTTAATATTTGGTTAAACAAAATACATCTCTGTAAACAAACCCAAGACAAGAGGCTCTAATGAAACCAAACAAGCAAGAAAATAACCCAAGGCTTCCCCAATCCCAGGTGGGCACTGGGCTGCCTCACCCATCCCCTCGGGCCTGCACAGCTCCCTCCCCTCCTGTGGGGTGTGTGATCCCACTTTCCCTTTACCTGAGCAGCTGGACCTAACCAATTCCCCTTCATGGGAAAGGAGGGGACTAAACAAGGAAAGGAAATTAGCCCCAAAATAGTTGGAAACATCTTTGCATATTGTGCACTGAGCCATTGGCTCGCAGCTTCCATGCAGATGGGGTTTCTCCAAAGTGCGACTATTCAGCGTAGAAAACGTTACTGTCTAGATTTATTTAGTTTATGTTTTCCCCCCCTCTTGAAGAAATGGCTTCAAGTCACGAGCAGAATGCCACAGGCTGCGCATCCTGCCAGTAGGAAAGTGTTTAAAAACCTCTGCCAGCTGGTATTGGTCATTGGAATGTGTTACGAAATAGGACTTCTCATAGAAACGTCGGGTCTTTAAAATGCACGAGAGCTGTTTTGCTCTCAGCTGCGGGAGGCTGTGACTGCAAAACGCTGCTTCCAGATGTCCTGAACAGTGGCATCCCCTCACTATGTGGCCTCTGTTCTCCATTAAAAAGGTGCAGGTTTTGGTGGTCTCTCAGCTTTGAACACCTGCTCGTGCGTTTGCAGAGCTCTTGAGAGAAAAAGAACTTAAACAAGGTAGTTACAACCCCTCCTGCAAGCTCCAACAAGAGAAATGAGACTTTCCTGCAGGATAGAATGGCTTCCTTGGAGCTGTGTTGTGTCCCAGCATTTGCTGTTATCCCACATGTCAAGGAGGGAAGCGAACAACAGCTGAACCAGGAAGCACTGAATGCAACAGAGTCTGTTCCAAATTTGGCATTTCCTCCTACTGTGGAAGGCATGACTGAGCTGCAGCTCCCCCAGAACTCTGGGAAACAGCCTGTGGGGATTCTTCTTGCTGTCTCCATGCCTGGTCACTCTTCCCCATGGAAAGCAGGGAAGGAAAAAGCTGTTTGTCCATTAACGGAATGTTTGTTGGCCAACACAGAAGGAGAGGTTGGTTCAACATTGGGTCAGGGTCTCTCAACTGCCCACAGGTTCTGATGGGCCCTCTGCATCCCCCATATTATCGGCTAGCAACTATAATAGGGGCAAAACCTGACTGCTGTGAAGGCTCCCTGCCTCGGCTGAGATTTTTCCTTAACTTTACCTCTTTCTGGGACATACTCAGAGTATCAGTGACTGCGTGTCAGACTTCTGGAAAGAGGAAAATAAAAGGGAATCGGTTCCTCTCAAAACCCTGTCAGTTTTCTTCCTCTCTCCAAGCAGCCCCTAAACTACTGGGTGACCATGCAGAAAACCAAAACAGATGTTAAATAAAGAGTAAAAAAAAAAAACCCCAAACAACTCACCATAGCACAAAGAAACCCCAAGCAGACTACGGTGCCTCTGCAGTCAAGAAACGTGATGCTCCTCAATGACCCTGCACTTGCTGTTTCCATGTCACCTTCACCAGCAGCCACATGCTGTGGAACAGCTTCTCACCACAAATGTCAATCCCTGGAGACACTGGGGAAGGATCCTCAAGCTCCTCAAAGAGTTTATTGAAAGATGATGCTGTTTTTATTATTGTTTCCTAATTCCTGGCACAAATGACCCCTCAGAAGCAGAGGGTGGTGCCGAGCACCGTACCATTCCTAGTGTTTGAGCGTGTCCTGAGAGACCTGTAGGAATTGCAACGGTCTTCATGACAACTTGTTTTGGAGGGAGAGGCTTGCGAAGAGGTGCCGGTGTGCTCAGTCCCTGCTCCTCCCCAGTAAGTCCCACCACACATGGCCTCAAACTGTGTGGGGAAAGGGTGTCCAAAGTCTCCCAGAGCCCCGAAGCCCAGTTTTCAGGAGCAAGCGCAGTGCCGCTATAGCAGCTCACCTGCCTTTGCGACTGAAGAGATTGACTTCCAGTTTCCTCCACTGTGCCCTCAGTTCTCCCCCACCCAGCACCCCCAGTGTCCAGTGCCACTGCCCTATTGCACCAAGGAAGGAAGAAAAGATCTTAACAAAGGAAATTCCAGATGAGAGGAGTCAGGGCACCCATGATCCAGGTTTTGAGGATGTCAGGAGTTCAGCAAGGGGAAGAGCTGTAGTGGGAGGACAGAGTCAGTCCGGGTCACACATCAGCTCTCCAGGTCTGATGTGCTTCCACCTCCTCTGGCACCACCAGCAGGAGTTCACAGTTCTTGCCTCTCAGCTGGTGTTTCAAAAATTTCCTGTCATCAACAGAAACAGAAACAAGCACTACTGAATGTAGAATTCATTACCTTCTGTAACAACTCACTGCAACTAACTGTGCAAATATGACAGGAAATGGGAGGTAAGCCCCATACAGTTTAGTTATTTTCTTATTAAAGATAAAACAAATATTAAACTTGTCCCACTAGGTTCTACCCAGAAAATTATCACAGAATCAGACAGATCTTAACTTCAGCAGAGGTTAAGTCTATATAGATGTCACTTCCCGATTTTCTAAGGTGGCAAAAAAAAGAATTAAGTTCAGTTTCTTCAGTCTCCAAGATTAAGAATCCCATTGTACTTTAAAATAATTCCAACAAATCCGAAATACTGGTGAGGAACAGAAAAACACCAACAAAACAACAATCACTTCGATGTCCTAAGTCATAGCAGCAGCGCACCACCTGCTCATTTCACATGGATCTGCAACCCCTTTCTGCCCAAAAACTTTTTCTAATACCTAACTTTCATATCTCCAGTAACTATGGAAGTCAAATCAAGATTCTCTCTGGTATCTTTTAGCCCATGTTTCCAGCATTCTCTAAAGAGAAAGCCCTTATTTATTGAAGAAGAAGAGCGCACCCAGGATAAAATCCACCAGCAGCTCTGACCTGTAGTTCCATAACTGTGTTACTTTACCCCAAAAGTTCACAAAAGGCCAAGCTTCGCTTTACCAAGACTTTAATGGCAGGGTGGGCTCTGCAAATACCACTCATGTGCAATCCCTACCTCAGAACAAGTCTCGTCAAGACAGCAAAGCTGCTAGTAGGCTTTAGAACAGGAAGTAATGGAAGTTAAACAGCAACTAAGAGCAGGTGAGACTTTACAGTCAAACCATTCACACCAACCATCTTGTGTTAGGACTGGAGAGGGGAGTCAAGCCACAAGTGCAGCGTAGGCTTATGTAGGGAAATGACACCTAACAGCAGTTTTCCCTTGCTATCGGGGACAAGGCTGCACTTTGAGTCTGGAAAGCCTTTTATTGGAAACATATGCACAGATTGCTACTAAGGAGGCAAAGGAATGCTCATACTCTCAGGTTTGAGGAGAGCCAAGCGCAGTACATCTCGTCACAAGTGTCACCCACTAATACCAGACTTGGCTTCTACCTTCATTACAGGTGATGGAGCCAGTCATGCGAGACACGAAGTTGGGCTCTCCCCAGCACACAGAGATCACCCTTGCCCAAAGCATTTTCCTAGCTTCATAGAATGGTTTGGGTTGGAAAGGACCTTAAGGTCACCTAGTTCCAACCTCCTGCCACAGGCAGGGACACCTCACACTGGACCATGCTGCCCAAGACTCTATCCAGCCTGGCCTTGAACACGGCCAGGGACAGAGCATTTACCACTTATTTGCGCAGCCTGTTCCAGCGCCTCACCACCCTCACAGTAAAGAGGAGTATCATGCAAATGGGGTATCAATCTGAGCAGAGGCACAAGAACCTTACTGCTCTCAAATCTTTGCTATGGAAGGTCAACTATAAATGTTTCAGTTGCCAACTGTTTAAAGGCAGATTGCTAACCTCCAACAGGGAAGGTTTTGAGGAACAGGATGCAAAATCTCCTACCTGAGCTCACTTTCACCTCCGATCCACTCGGGCACCTTGAGTTTGGAGTCGAGGTTGTAGTAGGTGCCTCCCACCTCACGGACACAGATCCAGTGCTGTCGCTTAAGGGGGAGCTTCAAGGGGCCCCAGCAAAGGCTGGAGGGCAGGTTCATGATGAAGCCCATCACGTTAGACAGGGCAATGACATTCACATCCCTGAAAGAGTGCAGAGAACAAGGCAGTACTAAGACTGTATTCTGGTACTTTAACTTAATCTCTTCCTCATTTCTACAAACGGCAGCCACTTCCCAGAGTTACATGACATCTCGGTACCTGCGCTTGTCCCACCAAACTGCCTCGTAGCCTTTGGTCTGAAGTGCTGCCATGATCACGTTCACATCATAGTTTCCGTTCCCCAGCATGCTCTTCTTGTGGGGCGTCACCATGGTGTTGGGAGACAGCCTGCAAACACAACAGGAGGCTGCTCGCCAAACCTGCATTCCACAGTCAGAAGGGGCTCCTTGCTGTGTAACCTGAAGCCCATTTTCAGGGGGTTTGTTTAAAACCAAACTATTCCATTCACCCTTATCATTCAACAAAGGGGCTGACAGGGCTAAACATTGTATTAAGAATAACTTTGACGTACGAAGCTTCCAAAGGTCCTACCTTTGATATGAAACAGACCTCTTTCCCTCCCCAGCTCCCTTGAGCTGGTATTTCTGAAGGATGCTTCAATCATTTTTACCTCAATTCATGGTCAGAGTAAATGCCGTTTGCAATTTAGGACAATGGCTACCACAGTTTCAAGAGTTCAACAGTCAACACCAGTCCTGAAGACTGAATGAGATGACAAAAGGCAGGGTGGGTTGGCTGCAGAAAAGCGGCTGTTCTCCCCCACCACCCCACTGGTAAATGAAAGATGCACTTGGACACAAAGCTGTGAAGATATTTGGGTTTAGGAGCTTTCTAAAGCACTGCTGTTGCTATATGATAAAAAAATAGATCTGTTGCTGTAGGTAACTAAGCAGATAGCCCTGTCTGCGTATAAATCTCTTCAGTTTTAATCCATAAGCTTGCCTAGACATCATTTGCATTACTACAGCATCTAGAAATCCAGAATCACAGTCCACCACATTACATGCAAAATGATGACATCCTTTACACAAATCCATATAATGGATGCAAGAGAAAACATGGAGACACATGGCAAAAAGAACCCCAAACAACAAACCCAGAGTTAGTGACTTCTATTGGTTTGAGGAAACGACAAGAAGGTGAATTATTACACAGGTGAGAGATCAGCTTCAACAGCTGAAAGGGCAAAGCACAGGGGGAAACTGGGAGCAGAGAACAGCAAGGTCATGCAAAACCAAATGCAAAGCTCTGTTGTGGTGAATTGCTTTTTTGATTGGTAAGGACTCCATTAGTTCTACCAGCACAAGGTTCAGATGTTTCATATTGTCCTAATAGCCACATTTTGCCTGCTACTCATGTCAACTCCGTCCCTCAAAACTCCTGATGTTCCTGCACAGTTTTTGCTTGCTCTTTAGCACAGTGCAAGTTCTTCAGGTGTATTTCATCCATTGAAACCCCTTCAGTATTCCTCCCCTCACAACATAAGGCATTTGACAAGAAGCAGCAAGAAGTGGATTGAGTAGGGGGTTTCAGATCAACCAAGATTAAAGAGGTTACAGACAGGCAGGTTTTTACATCAGCTGTAAGTTTTCTTGCAGTGGAGCAGAGTACAGCAGAACAGCCTGAAAGTGAGTTAACTACAGAAGGCAGAAACAACATGGTGACTGGAAAAAGCTACAACATTTCCAGAGAATGGTAGTTTCCAGTCTCCAAAGCTCTACTGTATTTTACCAGTCATGGAAGAGACATGACTGCAGGTTGTCACAGCTCTTCCAGCATCTCCATAAAGCAAGATCACTTGGCTACAACAAATTCCTCGAGATCATTGCTTCAACCTATTAATTCTCCTGAGTGTCAGCGAGCTAGAAAAGCCTTCCAATCAATAGAGCCCTCTGGGTTGCACAAGCACCCTCTCATGGCCCCGCTTTTCCCGAGACAAGCTTATTTGAGAGCAGAAAGAACACATTTATCTTTGTTCCTTCCTGTAACTTTCAGAGCCACAGAAATGAGATGAAGAGACCAGCAGAGGTGACACTCTCAAAAACTGGTACTTGTGAGCAAACATTCACCAAGAATTGCCTCAATGTTTCTACTCACACACACCTAAATCAGGTCCACAAACATCAGCTGAATGATTTTGAATAGACAAGAAATTAAATTGCCTCCCCAAAGATAACATAAGACAAGGAAAACAGATAAAGTTGGACAGAAAGCTGGGTACTAATCCTCCTGAGCTTTCCAAGTCAGAAACTGTCATCAATGTGTTGTCTTAACACAACAGGCTCCAAGATTCCTGTCCGCAGTTGTCTTTCCTAATCAGGTCTCAATACACAGACTTCAGTGAAGTGAAAGTGTTTGTATCTCCACACAATATTTGGAACATGCAGTCTTACTTCCTGCAACAAAAGCCAGAAAAGCATCAAAAAGACGTTTCTTGTCTTCGGGGAAAGAAGACAATCAGAGGGGACCTTGGACACGGGCCCGAGGGGACCTTGGACACAGGCTACCCTGTCCTTACACGACGGGATGCAGCATAAGGGAAACTAATGATTAATCAATGTGGTTCAATTGCTATTCAAGGGATGTGGAAACAGCTACAGAAAGCTTAAGCTTATTTGTGATTTTGTTACCTTGTCAACGCTGGGTTTAAAAATCACCTCACAACGTTTCTGTAGCTTATTAAAAATATTCATCAGTCCTTTCTCAACACACTGAATATGACTAGACACAGGAAAGACATATGGAACAGTGATATATAAAGGGCAACTGAATCCACTCTTCTTAAAGGCAAGTCAAAGCTGAACACCCAACAGAGTTACCCAACAGAGATGCAAAGGTAGTGGCAGTTCTCATGCATAGTTTATAGCTCATCCATTTCTGAGAGGAATTGCCATGTATATTTCCATACTACCATGAGGCTGAATCAATCTGTTTATCATGATCCAAGTATTAGGATGGAACAATACCAGGTTGGAATCAGAGACAAATTCTCCCTTCTTCAGCAAAAGGTCTGACAAGATAAAACACCCCAGCTCTTTCTGAGAGGCCTCATGCCACACACTAGTTCTGTCTCACCAAACCCAATGAAAGCCAACTAATTAGATCATCATGCTCCTTCTACCACATAAACTGCCTTTGTTTGCTTCAGGCCGATAGCAATCCATCTGTGATCGAGATTCTGACAATTACCACTCTGGAACAAAACCACAGCGTGCTTACATGAGACAAAGAGTGCCTTGAGCTGCCATGAACCAGCTCCACTTCACCAACAAGAAGTTTATTTATAAAGCTATCACAAACAGCACTTCCAGCCGATATTTGCTGTTGCCTACCACCACATTTTTATTGCCAAAGATAGGCATGCATTTGATGAGTCCATACATCTGGTTTTCAGGAGCAAGAGGCACACAGCTCCCTGCTCATCAGCAGCACAGGGGACTGCCACTGCCTCCTCTAGGAGTACCCGCGCAAATGCTACTACAAAGCACCATTTCCTCCCTGTCACAAACACAAGATGCTGTCAACTGCTGGTAACAGGTATTCAGGCATAACTTACCCGACATTTACAACATCTGTGGATCGAATATCAGAGAAGACCCCCTTTTCCTATTTAGTTACTTCATGAATGAAAAGTCACCACAGTTTCCAAAGGCACACAGAGGAGAATTTCCACAAAACATCAAAACAGCATAAAATAAACATTGAGCAAAATATGAGCTATTGTAGAGACCACACGAACAACTTAATTTATCCCAGTAAAACTCCAAAAATGCTTTTATTAATTATCTTAAGCTGCTGGGAAACATTTAGCAATGCCACAGAAAATTGGATCTAGCTACTGAAATTAAATCCAGTTTGACAGAGTATGCAGGGTCTCAACCATAATATTTGAAGAACTTCACTTAACCACTTGAATAAGGGGTCACTCATTAGGCAAAGCTCCTACTTCCTCAAAAACTCAGAAGTGCTGCACTACCAAATCAAGAAGACTTTATGACGACGTATTTGTCATTCCTCCTGCCTTCACTTTCCCAAGGGAATCCCAAATCTGATATTAACATCACAATAACATATTACATGAGGCAGGGGCAAAAATACGGAAGATGGGTAGAATGCGTCAAGGTGAGTGGGGTAAAAGACAGCAAAAGATGCATGACAGCATCTGCAACAAAGCCCTTGGACTCAAATTTAGCAGCCAGAATAGTTTAAGAATCAAGTAAAAAGAGAGGGAATTTCTGCATGGAGAGAGGGAAGGAAAAAAAATAATAAAAGAAGGGGAGGTGTTTAAAAAAGAACCTACATTCAGTTCAAGGCAGTAACATACTTTGAATCACAGCTTTGCTCTATTTCCCCCCCCCCCACATAAGATCTCAAAATTCCTCTGAGCAACAGAGGACAAGGGGAAGCTAAAACCAGTACAGAGAGTATCCTACCTCTGAAAAATCTCCTGCAGGGTTTCCCTAGTGAAAGCGTTGCTGTCCTGGAAGACGTTGTTGAGAGCATGGAGGGCACACAGCTCCTTACGCTGCTTCTCATGGTAAATATGCAGTGGTGGTGGCTGAGGTGGCTCTGGTGATTCCGATTTGGTCTTGTCACCTTTCCATGGCACACAACTCATTTTCTCGCAGGGTGGGTGGAGAGTAGGTGATGAGAAATGAAGGAGGCTCAAGTTTCTTCCTCCACAGTCACAACAGCAGACCACTGCCCCTTTCTTTTGTAGGCTAGCACTGCTTCCAGCTCCCAACCCCTCCTCTTATGCTTCAGTTTATTTAGTAATTGCCTCTGATGGCTGGTTTTAAAAACCACATAGAGATCTGCAACATATTTTTCCTCCCTCCTCCCATACCCCATAAAACAGAATACTTCCCTCCCTCCCCTCCCCAGGAAAAAAAAAACCAAAACCACCAAA
>JANHGB010041710.1:32820-51420 GCA_026283785.1 Coracopsis vasa
GAATTACTGCTGGAGGAAAGCTTCTTTATGTGTTTTGACTGCACCTTAAACACTTCCCAGAGATCTATCCTTTTCCCTGGCCCATTTTGCAGGCAGTTCACTCATAGTCACCATTTCAAAATTAGCCGAGTTGGAGGACTCGGACTCAGGTGGGCAACCTGAAAATGTTTCCACATGTTTTTTTTTCAATTGAGCATTAAGGGGAGAAGCATACAATTAGGGTTGTGGCTTTGCTTTCTCTCTGGGTATTTAAGTCTGCAGGGAAGGTCTGGAAGTTCTCTTGAAAGCTGCTTTCCTCCTTGCCCACCGTTTGAATGTGGTCTTAAGCTGTGGTCAAACTTGTCTACCAGCAGCCGTTAACTGAAGGGGCAGCTGCTCGTTACATCCTGCTCACCTGGGTACTTCTCAGATAAGCTGGCATAACTACAGCAGCTCCTTCCTCTGTCTGAACAACCAGCCAGCACTTAATACATGGTTCAAAGCAGCTGCATATATGGGCTATGTTAGCAGGACTGGACTGGACTAGACAAATGGGGAAGGCAGTGAGCAGTAGGGGCTAGGGGGCTAGTGACTTTTTTGCTCAGCAGCAGTTAAAGCAGCACCTCTAACCCCAGCAGTATCCCTTTAACCTACGCTGTTTTCAGGCTGTGACCAGCTCTCACCTTTAAAATTCTCTTGATGTGTTTCCCACAGCTCCAGGAACATGCTGTGGTTAATTGCAGCAATGGTGGGGGTGTTTTTTTTATAATCAGGCCTAACAATCAGGAAAGTGAATGCTCCTGGTACTGTCTGTGGTTAGTTCATTGTCTGTGGTTAGTTCATTATTGTAAAAATCCTACCTATGTTTCAGGTAAACAGAGGCATGTGATCAGAAGGTAATCTAAATGTCTCTATAACATATGTTTGGCAAATAAATATAAGGCCTAACCATAAGATAATAACTGGGAAAGGAGAACATTTGGCTCAGGGTGAGAAGAGCTGCTTTTGGGTGAAGCCACTCCCATGTCACATTCTGTTTAAATTAAATAGACACAAGATTTGACTCAAATGTATCTGTGAAGAGCAGATGGCATGATTAGATGTTTGTGTTTCTGTATCCAAAACATTACAGGCATCCCACAGGCAATTATTTGTTCACAAAAACCATCTAATTGGATGACAATTGTAGAGTATAAATGATTTGCTCTTTTAAGCCCTTACTCGTCTTTTTTCACCCCCTCATTTGTTGTAAGGCACTTTGCAGGAGGCTGATGCCAGTGCATCGGGTTAATGCCCCTGCTGGCTGATAAATATGAGGCTTAGAAAATATATTTAAAAGATGCAAAAGATCAAAGTTGGGAGCCCTGAGATTTTTCCCAAAATATTTATTTCTGGATCTGGTCCACCTACATTGTCGCAGTCTGTGACAGTGATCTTTGCCCCTTTCATGCTTCTCTAACCTTCTAGGGCAGGTTGATTGTCATAGAAAGTGTGCCAAGTTTTGTTTGGTCAACATCGATTTCTAATTCACATGTTCTCAAATATTTCAGCTCCTGGGTGCTGCTGAGTTTCATTGATTTCAATATGAAAAACCCTTTCTAGGAAGAGGAAATATCTTTTAACTGCTTAAAGATATTTAATAGACAGCTATAAAAAGTGTACTTCACAGCATCGCACTTGCAGATGCAAACATGTATGCCTGTTCATGTATGGTGTTGTGTGGCAGCAGGCTAGCTGGCATGAAATGGAAGATGGAATGGCTCCTAAGTCCCACCTGGGCTGTAGCAAACTCATAGTCTCACTCGCACACCTTTAGTCATCTTCTCCTGTCCACTTGTGGCAAAAGCACCAGTCTCCCTTTGGGGAGAGACCCCACAAAAGAGATCTGCAAAGACGGGAGATGCTTCCCTAACAATATTCATTTCACCCTTTAAGAAACCCTGAAGCTGTTACAGCGACTGCTGAAGTCCCCAGGGTGCAGGAAGATTCCCGTGCTGGTTCAGAGCAAGGATGATGTCATTGTAACAGCCTCCAACTTCAGCTCAGAGAGGTAATGGGAGTAGAGGAGAGTTGTTTCTCTTTTGATCCTGTTTGGAGACTGGGTGAGAAGATTCAGAAAGAGAGTCTCATTGTTTAGATGTGTGAAGGTTGCATCTGCCATGTGGTGTGTTGACTCCATAAGAATGTGTTGATTCTGAGGTTGACCTGCTTGTGTTCCTCTCTCTGAGACAAGTGAGAGGCTGCTTCTGGGCAGTCTGCAGAAGATGGCAGGGTATTTGGCTTCCTTCAGTCCTGGAACCTTACACCTTTTCCTGAATGTCATTAGAAAGCAGAGACAATGTTACAGGTTTACAAAAGTGGGGTGTTGTGCATCTGACTGCTTGCCAGGCTCTCCCTTCCTAGCACTGTGTATTCAGTCCCAAGATTTTGGATGTCTCCTAGACGTGGAATCCCAGGCAGGGAGGTGAGCTAACTCTGTTTTCATCAATTTTCCTTTACAGGATGTGCCCCATTTTCCAGATTTCCAATGTCACTGGGGAGAACCTAGATTTGCTGAAGATGTTTCTGAATCTTTTGTCTCCACGGACTAGTTACAGGGAAGAAGAGCCAGCAGAATTCCAGATAGATGATACTTACTCTGTCCCGGTAAGGGGCCTGCTATTTGGAAGAGTTTTCTGCCTCTTCTAGGTTGAAGAAGATGTCTTCCCTAGAGAAGGGAGTTCTAGAGCTCTTCTGCTAGCGTGGTCAAGTAACCCCAGTTACTGTTTTTCCTATTTTGGTATAGGGTGTAGGAACAGTGGTGTCTGGGACAACACTGCGAGGCCTCATCAAGCTAAATGACACCCTGCTGCTGGGGCCAGATCCCCTTGGCAACTTCCTACCTATTGCTGTCAAGTCCATCCACCGCAAGAGAATGCCCGTCAAAGAAGTGCGGGGAGGCCAGACTGCCTCCTTTGCTTTGAAAAAGGTGAGATGATCGGTTCTAAACCCTCAGACTGCTCTTGGACTTGCTGCAATAAGACTGCTTCTGCAAACCTCAGCTGCCTCATTTCACAACTGAATAAAATCCATGAGAACATTTTTGGGTCCCACATCCCGGTGGTTCCACCTGACAGCTGCCAGGTGGTAGCAGTGGGACCCAAGGTAATGAGGGGTAGTGTTGGAGATGTCTAACAAAGTGGAGGCATTGGAAGAAAAGTTTCATTTTGTGCTAGAGCTGCATTAGTGTCCTGGACGGTGTATTTACACTATTCCTCTCAGCTTGTAGGACCAACTGCATGATTTGGGGTTTAACAATTAGCAACATTTAATGTGATTCCTCATGCAGAAGGTTTCTGTCAATAAATGCTGCACTGATTTTAAGGGGATATAATTTAGGCTATACCAAACTTCATGTGTTCAGGCTTATCGTGTTGTGTCAACAGACATCACACTTTCAGAGAGATCGTCTGCTTGGATAATACGCAAGCAGGCTGTGTGTTTTGCTTTTAAAGGATCAGCGAGTTAAAACTTCTGTGTCGGTGTCAAGCATTCCCAGCACTCTGAAGCTTCCTTAGAAAATTCAGCTGAACTTGATTTTTGCAGCCTTTGCATAGCATCATTACATAGTGCTAAACAGTTCCTGCTTTGCCTTTTGGTGAGCATGGGTTAATATCTGTGAAATCCTTTAGGATCCTTCTGGATGCAGTCAGCCAGAGAAGCAAATTTCTTCCCTGAAGAATTAGCCAAGTTTTTATGTGTCTCTGCTTTTCAGATCAAGCGTTCTTCCATCCGGAAAGGCATGGTAATGGTGTCACCCCGCCTGAATCCACAAGCATCGTGGGAGTTTGAAGCAGAGATTCTGGTGCTCCATCATCCCACCACCATCAGCCCACGATATCAAGCCATGGGTACGTGTCTCAGTGTTGTCTCACCTTTGTTTCCCAGTGGTAACAGTTTGTATCAGTTCTAGCCTGAGGTAATTTTGCTCCTGCTGGTCTGTGAGCCTGCATATACGCCATAGTTTGTGTTTTTACCTTTGCCAGCACTGTGTTAGAGGGGAGGGATCTGACAGAAAACGGGGGAGGCTGTAGGTAAAAAGGAGATGTGTGACTCCAAGTGTACTTGGAGCCTGCCTGAGACAGCTCTCCACGCTGCAAAGATTGTTCAGCTTCAAATGCTGATGGAAGGACTCATTTTGAGTCCTTTGGTCCAGCTGCTTGGTGTGTAGGATTCTGTTGAGGGTTCTTCAGGAAAGTCTCCATTTGGAGGCAAGTGTTCTTAGCTTATGTGTGTTTTCTTTTTGAGGACTGAACAAAGGCAGCTGTGTGACTCTTATAGTTTTTGCTACACAATAGATTTTTACATTCCAGACTCAGCCTGTTAGCTCTAGGGTAGCGAGGGCTGCCTTAAATATGTCTCTGGAGCTTATTCCCCTAATGGCGCTGGATGCTGAAAGCCTTCATGTGTTCCATTCACAGTGCATTGTGGCAGCATCCGTCAGACAGCCACAATTCTCAGCATGGACAAGGACTGCCTGAGGACAGGAGACAAAGCCACGGTGCACTTCCGCTTCATCAAAACCCCGGAATACCTACACATAGACCAGCGGCTGGTCTTCCGTGAAGGCCGCACCAAAGCTGTGGGTACCATCACTAAGGTAAAGCCTGAAGAGTCTGACTTTTTTTTTTTTTCCCCCCAATTAGCTACTTTTGGCTCTGAGAAGCCAGCAGGATAATCTGGATAGCTCTGGAATATGGAGGGAAGAGGCCGTCCTTCGATCGCAAACATCAGCCCATGGGTTACAGATGAGCAGTGGGCTTTGTTGTGTGGTGGGTCTTTAGCTGATGTAAATGAAGGAGTGCTAAGGTGGGAGGTGAGCCAGATGTCTCTGGTTCTTAAGGCTCGATATCTGTCTGACAGTACCTGGTCCCTTTGTGGTAGCTCAGTGTCTTCCTGGTAGCTGGTCCCTTTGAGTCATGTTGTGGAGGGTTGAGTGTCACCTCAGCTGAGTGGACCTTTCCCTCCTGTAAGAGTTGTTGAGGGCAGCTCAGAGGCCTAGTTTTCTTTGAACAGCTGCTGCTGCATTTTTCTCCTGATGGCTATTGGTATGAATTCTCTTAAGCTTTTTTGTTAAAAAGCAGCATTGAACCTTACCAGATTGGCCCAGGTATTTTAGTGCTGATCTTGGCCTCTCCCTTTGCAATTTGCAGTTACTCCAGACCACCAATAACTCCCCAATGAACTCCAAGCCACAGCAGATCAAGATGCAGTCAACCAAGAAGGGAGCTGTTATGAAACGAGAGGATGGTGTTCCCCCAGCTGGGACAGCGTCTGGGGGCCCACCAGCTGGGGACGAGGCCCCCTCAACAGCTGCAGCGCCACTGACACCTCCTGCCCTGCAGCCGTTGGTGAGGAAAATACCATGTTTTTCCTAGCTGTTTACATCCTGGTTTCATCTATTGGAGGAAGGGTACTCTAAAACACAGCCATTGTCCCCTCACCTTGGGACTCAATGTGCTACTGAAACAGAGAAATATAAGTAGTCTCAGAGCAGAAAGCAAAATTCTAATGGCTGCATGACTGCTCATGGCTGACCTTTCAGCAGCTAGCAGCTTAGGTTGGACCTCAGGAAGTGTCTACTTTAACCTCCTGCTCTAAGAAGGATTAGCTGTGAGGTCAGACCAGGGTTGCTCAGGGTTTTATCCAGTCATGTCTTGAAAATTTCCAAGAAGGAAGACTGCACAGCCTCCCTTGACAACCTGTTTTACTACTTGACTATGTTCACAATGAAGAAGCATGTCCATACACCCAGTAGCTGAGCTAGTGGAGCATCTAACAACCAGTCACAGAATGCATTTCTGCTTTCTGAATGAGAGGTAAAACATCCCTACACTAGAGAAATTACGAGCTAAGTACTACAGTTAGGCACAGGTCAGTTGCATTGTCAAGGAGGGAGGATGAAGACATCTAAGAAGGAAAGACATATCTCTTTCTAAAGAAATTCATCTAGGTTGTTTTGTTGGTTAGTACTTCTCAGCTCAGCTTGTCTGAGAAGGATACATGGCCTTTCTGGTCTGAAAGGAACTCAAGTCTAACTGCAGGCTTTGGGAGCTATTTATCAGCTTTATTACTGGTAGAAGAAAGGTCTTTTCCTTTAAGTATACTTTTCTAGTAAGTGAAAAGTTCAGGAACTGACTCTGAGATTTGGTCAGTGTTACCCCTCTTAATTTTAGCTTAGTTGCCATTGGTCAAATTAAACCCTCTTGAGGTAGGCTGGATGCTGAAAGAGGGCCCTCTGGCAGGGGTTCTCTCATTTGCCTGTGGCTTCTTACTGATCCCCCATCTCCTTCGTGTCCTGAGGTAGCATCACTGTGGTTGTAAGTAGTGCTCCCAGCTTCCTGTTTCCCCCCTACCCCTGAGAGTCTGTGTTGCTTTTGTTCTTGCTTACCTCTGCCTCTCTCTCTTTGCTGCTTCCCCTCAGCCTGCACTGGATGAAGAGCCCCACGTCCGTGAGGGCAATAAGGTATTTGGCTGCTTTAAAAGAGAACAGTGGGTTTGCTGGCCTGAGGCTGGGAACAGAGTCAGGTTAAAAAGGGGAAGGGGGGACAGGATCTCTCCTTCCATTCTGCATAAAGCCAAGGGAGCCTGAGGCCTCGATTTCCCAGGTGCTGAGCCCCATGGTACCTGATGACTCTCATGGGAGTGAAGCATTCAGAAAATCAGGAAATCAGGTCCTCTCGAGCTTGAAGGACTGAATTTCATAGGGTATCTGTCTCTCCTCCTTTCTTCATGGTGCGTCTGCCTGCCTTATCTCCTTCCTGCAGTGGTAGGAAGCTGATCATTCACAACTGCCCTCCTGCTTGTCCGGATGCATGTGTAATCCATCTGGATTTTGATTCAGAGGTTGCTGTGCATTAAAGTGTATCTTCTTGTTTTTCAGTCTAAAGTCGGAGGAGGAGGACGGCGACGTGGAGGTCAGCGCCATAAAGTGAAGTCTCAGGGAGCCTGTGTGACTCCTGCCAGTGGCTGCTGAAATTTCTTACTCCTCCCTCTGAGGAATTCCTCCCCTTCCCTTCATTTCTTATCCAAAAGATCCAGAGCAGCTTAAACCAAAACCCATCCAGCTGATTGGCTGCAGAAGAATCGTCCCTCCTCTCTGAAGGAAGTGATGGAGAGGAGAATAATTTATAAGCTAATGAAGGTGATGAGACACACGGAACTGAGTAACTGACACCTTCCTCCTCCCCTGTTGACACATTTTTGTACATCATGGGCTTAGTTTTTATTCTTAGTTTTTATTATATTTTGTGTGCATGAAGATGAGAGGAGAGTCTGGATAGAACTGCGAAGAGCCAGTTAGCTGCCTCACTCCTCCCTCACCCCATTCTGTCCACAGGACTTGCTGCTCTCCTCCTCTTTGCTGTCTCAGATCCAGGGGTTATCAGACGCTGGAAATTTCAGACTTGCAAAGGTTAGAACACGTTGCTTAGGATGGCTCCACAGGGCATTGTTTCCTCACCACTGAGGCCTCGTGCCAAATTTCTGGATTCTGTTTCTAAGTGGGTTTGATATAATGTAGTGACTGAAGTTTGAAGGAGATGGTAAGAAAAAGTTACTTTGGAGATCTGACAGGGAAACAAATTGGAAAGCAGTTCTTGATGTTGAGGAATCCTGTACTGAAAAACCTTCTCAAATACATTAATAGCACTTAAGATTTTATTTAGAGACAGAATTAAATGGGCAGGCATTTGCCCATCCTGTTCCCCTTCCCATCATGCTGCTTTTCCTCATTGTTTGCTCAGTGCACATTGAATTAAATCAAAGCTGCCTCTCAAGGCTGCAGTAGCTCAGTTGACAGTATTAAGAATATATTGTAGGAACATGTGCTCTGTCTTTAGAGCCAGAGAAAGCAACCTCACCTCGATGGACAGAGATCACAGGTGGTTACACACCTTTAGAACAGAGACACCAGGCAAACGTGACCTCCCCTTGATTTTGTTTACTCCAATATTTCCTAAATCGTTTCTGGAACTCACTGGCCAAACTTTGCCATGACAGCGGTAGGATTTGTCTTCGCCCGTCTTGGCCGAAGAGGGCAATGATGGATTGGTACCGAGCTTACAGAAGTGCTTTCAGGTTTGGAAGTACATGGTAATTTTTCTTTCTTTCTTTAAAAAAAAAAGAAAAGATTGTATGTTTTTTTAATGACAAATTCTGGCTTTTCTAGGAAGGCCCTGCAAGGACAGTCTTTGAATTAACTTCATTGTTATGATGTTCGTTAACCCTGGGTTATGCAAGTGATCAATTCCCTGCTTATTTAGATCTCTCTTCTAACCCTGTCTCTTCTCTTGGCTCCTGCAAGGACAGGAGTCCTCCTCTGCCAGCTTGTGGTGAGCTGTGGAAGTGTGGGAGCATTTTGAAGGGAGGAGGTGGCATCCTCAGCAAATCGTTGCTCTCCCCAGCCGGTGCGGTCAGCCTCGGTTTCTTTGAGGGCTTCCTCCTCCAGTGAAGGATTCTGTTCTAATTAGAGGGTGACTGTAAGGTTTCTGCTCCTCCTTGGCGGGTTGTTCCTGTTTCTTACTCTGTGGCACCTGCGTGGAGTTCATTCCAGTTCACCTTGTGATTTGAGGTAGGCTTTCAAGCTGACTGAGCAACAGCAGGCCTCAGGAGGGGAGAGCACGTCTCCCGATGCCAGCACCAGCACTCCAAGAGCATTAAGTGGCATGGGAGAAGTGAGGAACGTGGTTTGGAGACGAGGGTACTTTGCCTTAGAGACTGCAGTGGCCTGAGCGTGGTGGAAGGGGAGGTCAGTCAGTCCTTTCCAAGCTATGTGCCTAAATACCAGCACTCTCCTGGCGAGGGAGGAACTATAGGCAGCTACAACACTAACAGCACCCGCATTGTGGGGGGGTGTGAAGTGTGGCCAAGCAGGGCACAAGGGCATGGTTGGGTTGTCCTCTGGCCCTGTAGCAGCATCAAACTGCATCTGATTTCACTGCCCTCTGCGTCTGAGTGGAGCAGAGAACACAAGGCGGTTTTCTCTTTCTCCATTCCATGTGCTCCAAATGAAGGAGACTGCCGAGACTGGAAGAGGATTTACTTCAGTTTGTGCAAAGGAGGTGGTGTGATCTCTCTTTTGTGACCAGCATTCAAAGATCACTCAGGCTGGTGTGATCTATAAAATAAATTTTAAAGAAGTTTGTTCCAAGTTAAAGTATGTCTTGTTGCGTTTTGTCCCTTTGGAAAACCAGCGCTTGCTGCTGCAATGCCGAAAGCCAGACCAAGAGGGTTTGCCTGGCACCAGGCTCTTTTGCTGGCTCTGTTTGTAGTGAAGGCAGGGAAGGGCATGCTGTACCACACCACAGGAGAGTGCTGCTGAGCCTCTGCATAGCCCTGACAGCTTTTACTCCAAGTGCTTCTTGGTGGCAGAGAGATGAGATGAGAACACTTGCATGGTATGAGCTGTTTGTGTGAGACATGTACGTGTGTGTGAAGAGCTGCTGTAGCAAATCACTTCAGGCCAGCTCCATCGGAGACACTTTGCCAGAGGATGCAGTTACAGCACAGCACTTCCATTGCCTGTGTAAGCTTGTGGTCCCTGTGCCCTCGCTAGGACTTGTACCTCACCTGTTTCTGTAAATACAACAGGAGTCTCCAGGGCTTGGAATGGGCCTTTTCCTGCCACCTCAGTTGATCTCAGAGGTTCATTAAGGCTGTTCCTGCCCTGCACAGCTCTTTCAAAGGTAAGTAAGTGTTGGACTGGGAGCTGGTGGTAGATGGAGGAAAGGCCCATGCATCTCCTCTCCTACTCCTTGAGAGGGCTGGTCCAGAGCCAGCAGAGAGCAACGCCCTTCCCTAGGGTGGCCAGTGAAGAACTGCATGGGCACACCTCAACACAAGCCTGCCTCAGCCCATCTTGGTTAAGCAGATACTGGTGTGATTCTCCTCCAACTCAAGCCAGTCCAATTTCCCTTTCTGCAGCCGTTTTTCTTTATACTCAGGTTAACTTCCTCATGGTGAGAGCAATTAACTACTTCCTTTCTACTTGCTCTTTAGCTGCTTGCTGAGTAATTTACAGCCCATGTTTAAGGAAAAGAGCAACCTGCAGCTACCCTTAACTTGTGAGATAGATAGGTCAGGCTTTTTCCTTGCCTTCCCTGCTGCCTCGGTCTCATTTGCCACTCCTCAGGGCCCAGCCAGGCTCTGCTCCTACCCATGATAAGGCACAGGATGGATGGATGTCCAGGGAAGGGGTTGGTGGTCACTGCAGGATGGACTGAGCATGCAGCCATGGACCATCACAGACTTGAATTCCTTAGGACTTTAAGTCTTGTTTTCGTCATTACTCCATGCAGTTTTTGCATCCCGGAGTCTGTTTGATGACAAGGTGTAAAGACTACTGCCCCTAGAGTTAGTATATGTCAGGCTAGAAAATAAGGGTTTGCCATAAGAATACATAGAAAAGCCACAGGAATAGCTTGTGCATCATTCCCACCACCAAATTCACCTACATCATACCCAAAACACTCGCAGCAGTTTTTGATATAATTTATTTGTCTTGGTCTTTTTTTTCTTGCATAGGCATAAATTACAATCTGTTGATTAAAAAATAAAATGAACAAAACAGTGCAGCATTTGCAACAGGCTACAGTATCAAACACAAACTCATCTCCTGTGTAGGGCAAGCTGAGGAGGGAGAACAGAGGAGAGAAATGGAGTAAAATAAGGGAAATCTGCTCCGACAGCTGTTCCCCATTCCTCCTGCCTCACCGGGCTCATCTTCTGCAGCAGCACGAGGATGAAATACCTCTGGGCAGAGATGCACGTGCTGAAGCAGCAGTTTGATGTGCCTTCTGTCCCTCCGCAGCTCAGGAAGGTGTTGCAGCAATGGAGAGCAGCTGCCTGAGTGCTCCGGCTGCAGCCTGGCACCCGTGAGCAGAGCTTGGGTGCTGACAAACCGTGTGTAGCCTCACCGTGCCTTCCTGGGACTCCCCATGCTGTTGGCATGAGGAGACCTCCAAACCCAGCACTAACCCCTGGAGAAGGGCATAAACCCCAAGGTAACCTCTCACTGATAGCTCCAGGGGTTTTTACCTTGGAACAGCACGCTTCAATCTCCAAAGGACAGGGCAGGCTTGCCCTGGAAAGCCAAATGCTCCCTACCCCATAGCCAGTGGTTAACAGGCCTTGGAAGAAGCAGCTCCATTCTTGGGGAAAGGGTTTTTTCCAGCCTTGTGGTTACGGCATTTGCTCCAGCAGCCAAAAAAGCCCTAGGGAAGGGGGAGAGCTTCATCTCTGCTCTCTCTCACTCAAATACAGGGGCTACTCTGCCCAGCCCAGGACAGGTCTAGGCATTTATCAAAGCACAACGTCATGTGCGCAGGGCACTCACGGACATGACTCCAAGGCAAGCAGGCAGCTGCAGACAAGTTTAAAATAACTCTGGCTGTGGCTGCCAAGAATTAAGACTATGCTCAATATAGGAGAGAATTTATCCTTGCTGGATCTGGCTGCGGATCTGCTTTCTCCCAGCAGCAGGGCCTCCCAGCGCTGCAGGGAGCTCCATGGGGTCATTTTAACCTGCTGGAGATGGGGCTGCACACTTCAGGCTCACATCCCTTGCTCGGAGCAAGAAGACCCCTCCAGAAGGGATGTGCTAACATCATCCTCATCCCCTCCATCTGGCATGGAGCAGGTCAGGACTCAGTCCCTCTGCCCAGCGTACATCGGAGCATGCTGAAGGGAGACACTTCAGCCCATTCCCCTCCTCTTTAGCCCTCACCCTACAGTGCTTCAAGCAGAAAAGACCATATGAGAATCAATTCATTGTGCACCCCTAACTGCTGGTGGTGCCAGGGGATGGATGATGCCAGCATCAGCTAGGGCCAAAACACTAAACATGAGCCCTTCAGCTTTTATTTCAACAAAATACAAGACAAATATGAAGGCTTTAAATGCCATCCATGAACATAAGCCAAACTAGGGGTGATGCAGGTAGCCAGGAAGCGGAGTGGCCAGATGGCCCTGGCACTCCTCAGAACTCAGGGAAGGTCCCCATGCATCCTTCCTGCAGTCCCCTGCCACACGGGAGGACTTCCTGCAGTCCCCTGCCCCTATCACACCCCTATGGATAGAGGCAGGATTTACATGCCCACTGCAGGCAGAACTCCCCATCCTGCTCCAACATGGTCAGGGAACCAAGCCATGCCAGTCAGGAGGAGGCAGCAGGGAAATGGAGCCCTTCCAAGAGAAGGGAGATCACCCTGTGCCAGCCATCTGCCATTGGGGACCAGGAGGTGACAAAGGCAGCCCTGAGCACTGCAGGTAGGGGGAGGCCCCATTGCTCCCCAAGGTGCAGGAGCGTGCTGGCACCTGCAAGCCCTGGGGATTGCCCCATCTCCCACCCATGGAGAGAGCGGGGCAGAGCTCCAGCTCACTGCAGGCAGTCACCTATATACAGATGCAGCCATGGATAAGAGGCCATGGCCACACATTGCAGTCTCGGAGGATGTCTCCGGAGCAAGGAGGGCAGGATCTCCAGCACCCTGCCAGGCAGCAGTCCACGGAGGACCTTGTCTCCCAGGTTCAGCTACCAAGCCACCAGCAACTCAAGGCCTGTATTTTAAATAGCTCTGCTCACCTTATTCTAGCTTATCCTACTGTGTGTGCGCTATTCTCCTACTAAACAAAGCTCTAGCCCTCTTTGCATCTAAGCCACTTGCCCAAGCGGCGCCACATAACATTCTCTGGTTAAGTAGAAATCACATGGAAAAAGGTTTTTTAACTCTGTTACTACAAAAAATAAACCCCCAAACACCCCACCTGGAAAACACCTCCCCCCTCCCTCAAAAAACCAGAACAAACCCCAAAGGGAAAGCAGGTAACAGGAGTTTTCAAGAGCATTATCAAGCTTAACACTGGGGAGCATCCAGCCAGGGAGGCCAACGGCATTGCCAATACCCAGCCACTGGCAGCAGGAGGGCTTGAGCAGACAGACAGCAGCACCAGGGAAGGCTCTGCCACCACCACGTGCCGAATTCCTCCACTCCTGCCCCCCCACACCGTTAGTTTATGTTAATACTTCATTAATACTGTCTTATTTCCCCTCTGCCAGCTCAGCATCAAAGACCTGCAGATCTCTGCCAAAGCCAATACCAAGGCAGGAGAAGTGACCCTGTGTGGAGGGGAGAGAATCAGTGGCTGCGACTGCTGGCTCCTACCTACTCTGGCGGCACCGAGCCGGTCACCACGGTCCCATACACCACATCACACCCAAGCCTGCGTGAAGCACATGGCAAAATGACATACCCCATTCCCAAGCCCTGGCACCGCTAGGCACACCGTTGGAAAGGAGCAGGCAGTGGGGATGAAGGGCTGCGCAGACCCGATAAAAAAGGAGCTTAAGAAGTTAAAGTGTCCGATACACACTTAAAACAAGCCAGGCTGCGCCAGGACCCACGTGGGATGCTCTTGCTTTGCCACCCCGGCCCTTGGAAGAGTGAAAGCCTCACCCTTTAAACCCCAGCTCTTCTCCTCCCCTGTGGGAAGCAGCTGCTGGCACATCCCAGGGTTTCTATGTGCGAAGCGGTGACCCAGACGAACCCCTCCTGCTGTCGGCCTGGCAGCATCTTCATCCCGCTCTGGGGTCAGTGCGCCGGCTCCCCGTGCACACGGAAGCGGTAGATGCAGGTGTATTCGAGGTGACCCCAATTGCTCAGCACCCGGAGCTCCACCAGCTGGTACGTGCCAATGGTGTCATCCTTGGGGAGAGGGGGAAGGGAAAACCTGAGCCCTTGAGAGCTCTCTGGGGCTCGGAGAGCCCAGGGGTCCTGTTGTCTTCTTGGGGTCAGGTGCTCCGAGAGCAAAGCACTTACCTCGAAGTAAAACGTTTGGATGGGACTGCCATTGTGGTCGTACGTGAACTGCCCAAGTAGAAGGCCTTCCTCCTCTCCCTCCTCCTTTAAACCCTATGGAGGGGCAGGGAGGCAGAAAGGGAGAACGGGTGGTGATCAGAGAGGGAGATCAGAGGTGCACCCAGGGCAGAAGAGGGAGATGGAGACACAAGCGCACTTGGTCTCCACTCCTGCTCTTCCAGGCCAAAATGGACAAATGGGGACAGGGGCCAGTGGGGAAGGATGAGGAGAAGGGTAGAGACCAAGAGTTATATCTGCTCAATCCCCTCTTCCAGTGCTTCCCAAAACCCCTCCTGAAGCCTGGTGCTCTCCCTCTCCCACTCCGTACTGCTTCTTCACCCTCTTCAGTGTAAGACCAACCACACCAGAGTACCCCACAGCCAAGTATAGGGCTCACTAGCCCTCTCCTCCTGCACCCTCTCCCATGGCGCCCTCCCACTGTGTCCCCTTGCTCCTCCCCCAGGTCACTCACATAGACAGCGAAGTCCTTGGGGGCACTGGGGATGGTCCCCTTGGGTGAGAGAGCTTTTGGGATGTGCTCCAGTGTCACGGCCGTGGGGCGGATGATGCTGGAGAGACGGATGACGGCAAAGCCCTGGGACCCACGAAACGCCCAGCAGTTCCCAGGGTTGACGTCTGGCTACAAGCACAAGAGCAAGGCACCAGCAATGTTACCACCATCAGTGCCGTTTTCTCCCCGACATCAGCCTGGCCTCTCGCTTAGAGCAGGAGCCAAATAAAACCCACCAAGAGAACCAGCCCAGCCGGCCCTTCCCTTCTCACCCTGAGGGTGCCCACCTGCAAGATGACACGGGGGGACTGCGAGTGGTACCACAGGGGGATGCCAAACAAGCTCAGCAGCGCCGTCCGTGTCTCGTAGGTCTCTGAGCAGCGGGTGTTGATGACACTGGCCCCTGACACAGAGAGGGGACAGCACCAGGTAAGCTGCAATACCAGCAGGTATGCGGTCCCCTCCGCAGGATGGCCGGCTCATCCCACACCACTTACCCGCCGACTCCAGGGCATAGTCAACCATCCCCACACGGTCCTCGCTGTAGCGCTTCAGGGCCTGGTCCACGATGAGATGCACTTGCTATGTGAGAGTAGAGAGTGAAAGGGGGAAAGGGTCAGGGTGGGCATCCTGCCCTCCCACCCGCATCCACCCCATGGGGACGGAGACAGCGCAAGGACACTCCTGCAAGATCAGCCAGGGGATGAATCACCGCGGCAGAAATGAGAGGACACACATTTGGCTGGGAAGCCTCGTTAGAGGCTGCTAAAAATAGCCCAGAGAGGAGCTGTGCATGAAGAGGCAGTGCCCAGGCACACTGCGCTTGCCCGTCCCCGTCCCAAAAGAAGGGGTAAGGCCTAGGGGAGGAGGAGCGTTCCCCAGCAGGTACCAGGCACAACCAAACAGCCCACCCAGTCCTCCCCAGCATCATCAGCTGGCCCCTCCTGCGCCATCCTGCAGGACTGATGGGAGCTCCCCCCATCCAGAAAAGGAGGAGCTGGCCAGAGCATCCCTCTGGAGCCAAAACCCAGCCCCAGGAGCTGGGACCTTGCAGCACCACTGTGGGTTTAAACTTTGTGACTGCACAAAGCTCGTGCAGACTGCAGGGACTGCAAATCCAGCTTTGATCCCTCCCCTTCACTACCTCCGTAGGGAATTGCCGACAACAATTTCCAAAAGCAAACAGGCTCATTTTTTCCTTTGGTGTCATTCTGCTGAAATGCTTTGCCCCAAGTGACTCAGCAGTGCTGCTGAAGACCGGGGTAAACAAGATGCTCAAACCTTGATGGCATCTGCCCTGCCTTTTGGGTGAAGGATATGCAAGCAGAAGCCTGGATTTTAAGACAGAGTGAGCCCCACAGCCATGCAGGTATTGCCAGGGACCCCTTCCAGAGCAGGGTGCAGGCACACCTCAGTAGAAGTGAGCAGCAGAGAAGGCATGGAGGATTTTCAGGGATGGAGGAGTTTCAGGGATGCTCTTGCCAGGTGGGATGTGAGCCCACGGTCGATGTCCCAGCTATAAGGGCAGTCCCACAGCTCTGCTATTTACTAGGCACATGTGCCACCCCCCTTCACACACACAATGGGGCACAGCCCCTGATCCCACACTGCAGTCACCAGCACTCACCTCCTCCGTCACCCCCGTGGTCCCTCCTTGCTGCAGGGCCACTCCGATCCCGGCATCCCGTGCTGACAGCCTCCTGTCCTCCAAGACTTTGTCCAGGATTTTACGCTCCAGGGCCTGGAGCTCCGCTTGCAAGTCTTCCTGCTGGAGGACAAGCCCAGCACTGCCATCCCGCCGGGACTGTGACAGGAACTGACTGATCCATGCTGGGAACTGAGCTTCCACCTAAAACAGGGCACAGAGCTCAGCCCCAGGGCAGGTACCCTCGTGCCTCCCTCTGCTGAACATAGTGGGACCAGGGACTCACGTCAGCCCGCGCTGCCTTCAGCTGCTCCAGCATCCCCTCCATGTGCTTCCCCATCACCTCCTGGTCTGACTTGAGGTTCGCCAGCTCCCTCCTCAGTGCTGCCACCTCCTGCTCCAGCTTGCCCACCTCCCGCTGGAAGCTCCCTCGCAGGCTCTCCTGTGCTGAGCTGCGCCGAGAGAAAGGGGCAACACAACCTCATAACAGTGGCAGTCCCAGCTCCTCTCTGCAAAGAGGGAGAGCAGGTTCATCCCTCCTATGGCCTGCACCCATCTCCAGCCCCAAATGGGTTTAACTCCTGTAGCAATGACCTCTTCTATTGCATCCTGTGGGAAAGCATTGCCAGCTCGCTTCTCAGTTGAAGGGCCAGATTCCCCACAGTGATGCAAAACAATGGCCACGAAGGTTATTTGCTGCAATGACCCTTTTGAGCCCTGCTGGCAGCCAGGACACTTTCTTGCCAGCATACCCACATATCCATCCCTCATTCCACACAAGATTGTGTGTCTCAACTTCTCCTTTGCCCCAGGCAAACCAGACTTGGAAACCCCTCCTGTGCCTTACTGTGGGTATTTCACCCTGCTACCTGCCTGCCCCTAACAGGGCAGCAGCTCTGCTTGGACAGCAGCATTACCTCTGCCATTCCGAGTTCAGCTGCAGCAAACGCGTCTCCATCTCCTGCCAGGAGAAGGGGAAGGGGTGAGACCTCTGATGCCAGTAGCAGGGATGTCCTGCCTGGGTACTACCACACACTCATTCCCTTACCCGAGAGGCTTGTGCCATCTTCCCTAGGCGTCCATCTAGATCCCTCCGCACCTCAGCTCGGAGAGCATCCAGCTCACCCTGCAGGGTGAGGAACAGGGGGGAACATCAGAGCCCGGCCCCACATGCCCCCACCTTCCCACATGCCCCCCCAACCTCACCTGGAGGTGGGTGCTCATGTCGGTCCGGAGATGCTCCTTCAGCCCCGCATCCCGGCGGCTCAACAGCCCCTCCAGCAGTGCCAGGACATCCCCTGCGGGTGGCTCCGCGCCTGCTGCCACGGCTGCTGCTCCCCGCCGCAGCTCCCACCGCGACATCTCGGCCTCCAGCACCTCAAAGCGCTTCTCCAGGGCCTGGAAGCGAGCCAGGAGCCGGTGGTGCCCCTGCAGCGGCAAAGGCAGGGGGTGATGCAGCCCCTCAGGGGGCTGCCTGCTCCACAGGGACCCCTGTGACAGGGGACCCAGGCCACCCAGTCCCCGAAGTCAATGGCATCTTATTCATCTGCTGCTTCCCAGGAGAGGGCAGGTGTTCCCCCTACCCCATCCCTGGGACACTCAAGAGCAAGACGGCCACAAGCTGGGAGAGCTGTTTCCACCAGCATGGCAGGGCCCCTTCTGCCATGGACCACGCTGTCCCAGCTCTGTGCAGGCTCCCACCCCACCTGGGTCATCGCCATGCCTTTGCCAAGGCTTACCTTGTCCAGCGTGGTCAGGTCCCCTGTCCCAGGAACATCAGAGGAGGAAAGCTTTCCTGCTCCCCACCATGGGAAGGCTGGGAGGCTGTGTGTCGACAGCCCATAGGGGTAGAAGTACCAAGCTCCTAGGCACGCAGGGGGATGAGATGGTTAAAATGGCAGGGGACAGGGTGGATGTGCAGAAGCTCAGCCATCAACAGATGCATAGGGTACCAGGAGCACTGAGCTCAGGACCATCCCTATGCCCCAGTGGTATGCTCTGCACTGCCCCTGATCTCAGGGCAACAGATTGAGTCAGGCCAACTCACCGTAGGCAGCTGAAGCGAGGAGCAGGAGGAGCAGCAGCAGAAGCAGGGACCTCTTCAGCCACGGGTAGCGCCTGGAGCACAGAGAAGAAAGAGGTGCCTGTAGGACTGCAGCCACCTTCTCCCACCACACTTCTCTGGATGAGGGCCAGAGGGAAAGCAAAGCCTACCCAGGCTTGGGCACAAGGCATCCACCCCACATGTTGTGTGGTCTATGGGGCACCCCCTCTCTGGGGTCCTGTGGGTTTTCCCCACGTCTCCCCCATCCTGGTGTCCCACCACCACACTCACCTGGAGAAGGGGACACTGTTCAGGTATGGAGCCGTGCCGGTGAGGCGGTGCCAGGCAGCTGCCAGCCCCGAGAACAGCCACCCCAGGAACCGAACTGCAGGGAGACAAACCAAGCCTCAGGCAGCATCCTGGCAAGGATGTGCCCTCCGTCCCCAAGGATGCTCCGCAGGGAGATAAAACCCCTCCACCCAATGAGGGAACAGCACACACGGAGCGGAGACACCAGCAGGGAAGA